>PVKP010032810.1:0-25582 GCA_004027715.1 Plecturocebus donacophilus | reverse complement strand
ACAGATCTACAAGAAAAAAACAAACAAGCCCATTCAAAAGTGGGCAAAGGATATGAACAGACGCTTTACAAAAGAAGACATACATGAGGCCAATAAACATATGAAAAAATGCTCATCATCACTGGTCATTAGAGAAATGCAAATCAAAACTACATTGAGATACCATCTCACGCCAGTTAGAATGGCGTTCATTAAAAAAATCTAGCGACAACAGATGCTGGAGAGGATATAGAGAAATAGGAACACTTTTACACTGTTGGTGGGAGTGTAAACTAGTTCAACCATTATGGAAGACAGTGTGGCAATTCCTCAAGGACCTGGAAATAGACATTCCATTTGACACAGCAATCCCATTACTGGGTATATATCCAAAGAATTATAAATCGTTCTACTATAAGGACACATGCACACGAATGTTCATTGCAGCACTGTTTACAATAGCAATGACCTGGAACCAACCCAAATGCCCATCAACGATAGACTGGACAGGTAAAATGTGGCACATATACACCATGGAATATTATGCAGCCATCAAAAACGATGAGTTCGTGTCCTTTGTAGGGACATGGATAAACCTGGAAACCATAATTCTCAGCAAACTGACACAAGAACACAAAATCAAACACCACATGTTCTCACTCATAGGCGGGTGTTGAACAATGAGAACACATGGACACAGGGAGGGGAGCATCACACACTGGGGTCTGTTGGGGGGAAATAGGGGAGGGACAGTGGAAGGTGGGGAGTTGGGGGGAGATAGCATGGGGAGAAATGCCAGATATAGGTGAAGGGGAGGAAGGCAACAAATCACACTGCCACGTGTGTACCTATGCAACAATACTGTATGTTCTTCACATGTACCCCAAAACCTAAAATGCAAAAAAAAAAGAAAATCAACAATTTTTAAAATATAAAAAAAGAAATAATAAATTAATCAAATAGTAAAATAGAAAACAAAGGAACAATCAAGTAGAATATGGAAAATTAGATTCACATAATAACAATTTATTACACAGACAATTATAAATTTGAGAAGGCAAGGTTTCTTTTGAAAGCATGGTTTATAGGAAGTAATTATGGAAAAAACTGTGATAGGCCAGAAGCAAAAAGAAAGCATAATTCATACATTCAAATCACAAGCATTTATTGGACACCTAATATGTGCCAGGCAATATTCTAGGCACTTATTTGCAATAGTTTAAAAAAAGATAAATGTCTTAGAGATTTTATTATATCAGGGAAGATTGTAAAATAAAATTTAAAAGTAAATAAGTAGTATATTAAAATGTGATGAGTGTTATAGAAAAAAAAGTTAGGCAGCAAAGAGCCATAAAATTTGCTGGGGAACTGAGAGTGTAATTTTCAACACAACAATGAGAAAAGCCTCATCTTTCTCAAGTGAATCTTACTGTGAAAAACACAAAATCACTTATCTCTCTATCAAAATTCAGAAATAAATATCCAATTGCCTACTCAACATTTCCACTTGGGTTTTTAGTTTATTTCCCAAGTTTAAAATGTACAAATCTACTCTTAATTGATGATGTCATAACCTACACCACCTTGCTGCCAAAACTGGTTAATCTGCAGTCTTCCTCATCATTCAGGGCAATTCCACATCATTCAGGCCAATGTGGACTTTCAGTTACTTGCAATGATAAATAATTAATAAATACATAAGTAAATAAAATCCTGCAGAAATTTTTGTTTGTATCTTTTTCTAACAAAGGACGTCCAATTTGTCAAAAATAATACTGTCAGAAACAAAGTCAGAGATATCAAAACACTTGTATGATTATTTAATTGATCAACAGATGAATATGAGAATGTGTTCATATGAACAAATATACAAAAATATATATAAATAACATTTAATGAATTAAAAAACATTATATATATATGTCATATACATAATTATTCTGTATGCACTCACTACACATATGCTTATGTATATTTGTGTATCCTTGATATAAGTGAAAATGGAGATTTAAACTGCTTAAATAACAAGCTTTTGTATACTTTTTTGAACAGATGTCAATAGGATGCTGCAACCAGCTCTGAAAATTTACATTCTTCTTTAACATATATACAGTGCTTATAAAAATCACAGTGAAGCTAATCTCAATATCTTTCAAATAACAGATAAGAGAAGCATAACATAAAATGACCTGTATTTGAAATTTTTGTAACTATTATTTTAAGTTCAGGGGTCTAGTTGCAGGTTTGTTACATAGGTAAATTTGTGTCATGGAGGTGTGCAGTACAGGTTATTTTATGAGCCAGATAGTAAGCCTAGTACCCATTAGTTGTTTTTCCTGATCCTCTCACTCCTCCCACCCTCCACTTTTTGAAAGGCCCCACTGTGTGCTCTTCCACTCTGTGTGTCCATGTGTTCTCATTATTTAGCCCCACTTATAAGTGAGAACATGTGGTGTTTGGTTTTCTGTTCCTGTGTTAGTTTGCTAAGGATAATAACCTCCAACTCCAAAAATGCAAATTAAATATTTAAATAGTGTCAAGTTGAAAAAACATAATGTCATCCAAAATAGACAGCTGAATAATAGTTCTGTACTACAGGTCACTTATGCAATGCAACTGCAATACAGGAAAGGTATGATTTTAAATGCTTAGATTTTTAAGAAGAAATTCTAAGCCTTAAGCTCTTAGTTATACTTCCAAATCTTAAAGAATTAGCAGAAAAATAGAATATAAATTCACAGATACTACAAAGAATTTAGTAAAAAACAAAAGTTCATTAAACAAACACACATTTTCAACAGAAAATAATTAAATTTGATTCTTTAAAAAGTTACTAAAATTAACAAATCTTGAACCTGACCATAATGATGCTAAACAGGCAAATCTCACACTCATAAATATAAATGTCAATGTGTTAAGCAACACACCAGCAAAATACAGTCAGAACTAATTAAGGAAATAATTCCTCACTGAAAATTATTTTTAGTATAAATATTTACTTTAAGGTGAGGGATGCTTATTGTTCAAAATTAGAAAACAAATGTTGTGCAGATTACTACCAGATTAAAATAAAAAATCATAGTTGTCAAACACCCTGATATGATAAAATTTTAATTATTAATTTAAAAGTTTATTACAAACTGTAATAAAAGTTTCCATTCTAACTTCATAAATGGCATCTGCTATAAGCATCCAGCAAACATTTTCCACTTCTAACTTTAAACATCTTGCTTTAGGATGGAAAACTTGACAAGGGTACACCAAATAACTGATTCGATTTAAAATTAAAGTGAAGCTTCTAGCCAGCCCAGGAAAGGAAGAAGTAGAAATGTACTACTTTAAAAATTGAAATAGAACATCGACTTCAGACCATGATGGAATAACAAAAAACAAACTTACCTTTCCACCCTAGAAATGAGAAACCAGACGAAATACATGAAACAATGTTTTCCAAACATTGGACTAAATTAAACAGTGTGAGTTAGTGATCCTTGAGAGAAGGAAAATAAATACAGTGACCCCTAGGGGTGTTCTAGCTAACTGTCTGAAAAGAATTTCCAGCACTAGCATAGAGAGATGGAATCCAAGACAAATTCAGATGTTTCTATAAAAATTATAGACAGGTGAGGTCCATCCTCACAATTGCTATTCTATATTTAAATATAGACCTTAGCAGATAGCATTTATAAAAATGTAAGATTTGGGAAAAAAGAAACAAAGCATAATAATAATAATAATAATAATAATAAATTTTAAAAATATAAATTATTGTAAAATAGAGAAAACTACAACAAAACATTATTCCTTTAAACTAGCTGTGACCCATTAGAAATAATAATTTTAAATTGAACTGTCCCATTTATCATAAGTACCTAGCAATAACTCTAAGATGATATATGCAAGGCTTTATATAAAATCTAAACTTTATTGAAGGATATTAAAGAAAACCCCAAATAAATAAATACAATATTAACTAATATAATGACTCAATATAATGAGTCAATTGATTCTCAATGAGTGCTCAATCAGTTCCAATAAGAATATCAAGATGATACTTATATTTAAAAGGAATAACATTTATAAGAATGATAGGATTCAAGGAAAATCAAAATAATTTCTTAGAAAGAGGAGATATTTGAAATTAATATTTGAAATCCATAATAAATAAAGTAGTATGGTATTTACAATGGAATTGAAAACTAAATGTAGATGGAAGGAACGATATTAGGATTTTTCAAATCAGACTTATGTCCATATGGGATTTGATGCATAATATAATGAGCACTTCCAATGAGAATAATATATAAACTATTTTTATAACTATTCTTGGACAATTTAGTTGGAAAAAGAAAAACAAAATAGATCATTCCTTCTCACTGTATACAACACCCATCCACACTCACTCACATACCCCATATATAAATTAATATATTCAGGTTAGATAACAATTATATGTAAAAAAAAAACTGTCAAAAATGTAAAAAAATGTATTTTCATTATATTATAATGAGAAAAAAAGTAATTTAAAATTACAGAAATTCAGAAACTTTTAAAAATAAATTGATACATATGATAGAAATTTAAAATATCTCAGCTTTGATATGGCTAAGAAAACCATAACCAAAGTGTAAAAGTAGTTACTTACATTTTATGAATCACTATGTATGTGTACATATGTCACACTGGATCAACATTTGAACTGTAGCTGAAAAGGAAAAGAAAAAATAAGTCATTCAAAACATATGAACAGATAATTCACAGAAAAGAAAATCTGATTGGCAACAAACATAGGAACATTTGCACAACCACGTTACCATTGAAGGAAATGCAAGTTAAAACAATGCCATTTTATTTCAGACCTATCTGATTGGCATCATTAAAAGTTGCAGTGAATATCAAAAGTATGGGCAATGCTGAATCAGCTCTAAAACTGAAATGCAGTTTTGCAGTATCTGAAATAGCTAATGATGCAATTTATGTGACATAGCCATGCCACTTCTAAATATATATTTTAGAAAAAAAGATTTAATATGTGCATAATGAGACATGCAAAATTATGTTCATTTGATCATTATTTACAGCAATATGTCATAGGATATTTTAAGTGTTATAAGACATGAAGATAAAAACATGGTGTATATCATATTTTGATTCAGCAATTTAATTAATGAACATAGTCTACCTGTATTAACATGAAAATATATTACATATTCATGTTATAGAACATTATATATATTATATATAATATATATGTAATGTTAAATGAAAAGCGACCTGTAAGAGATGTGAAATATGAGAGCACTGATTAATATTTCAAAACATATTGTATATGTACACACACAACTAAAATATTAAAATCTGTGGGGAATATTGCCCACAACACTGGGAGAGTAGATACCTCTGTGGAGAAAGTGAAGAGAATAGAATCAAGAAGACCACCAAGAGGGCTGAAAGCTCTACTGTTAAATAATTTTTCTTTAAAACAAAGAATTTGGGCTGGGCTTGGTGGCTCATGCCTGTAATCCCATCACTTTGGAAAGCCCAGGGAGGCAGATCACTTGAGGTTAGGAGTTCGAGACCAGCCTGGCCAATAAAGTGAAACCTCATCTCTATTAAAAATACAAAAATTAGTCGGGTGTAGTGGCATGCACCTGTAATTACAGGTACTCGGTACACTGAGGCAGAAGGGATCTCTTGAGCCTGGGAGGCAGAGGTTGTGGTGAGCCTGTCCCTGCACTCCAGTCTGGGTGACAGGAGTGAAACCCTGTCTTGAAATAAAATAAAAATAAAACAAAAGATCTGAGGTAATCCTAGCAAGTTTGCTAAGTCTGAATGCATATTTTATACATTTAAAATATGTAGAAATTTAAGAAATTAATCAGATAAATATCTGCAAATCCTTCTCCAAAATGAGCAGGCAGTTATGCTTTAACCTCTGTAAAACCATTACACTATAATGTCCTTGTTTACTGTTTTAAAAACAGATTAAGGTCCTAGAAGACCCAGTCTGGTTCTTATTTATCTTTGCACCATATCTAACTTAGTTCTGGCACTAATCTCGTGGTCAATGTAATTTGGATGACTGAATGATCAAATAAACAAATTTGAATACCTCAATGCAGTAATGATAAAGCATCTTAACATTCAAATGAATTAGAATCATAATATATTGTCAATAATGTATTATTGTCGACATAGACACGTCGAGCACTATCTGAGTGTGTGCAGGCTAATATATAGTATGTGTTATGTATAATATAATACATATGTATTATATATCACATTTAAAAATACATACACATATACATTTACATGCAAGGATTTATGATTAAATGTCTAAATAAGCCAAAGAAGGAAGAAAATTCTTATTTCTACTTTGGGGAACCATATTGAACAAGAAAGAACATTAATAAAAGTATATTCCTTATTCTCTGTGTTTTGTAAGTTGAAGAAAATTACTATATATCATTGTTCCCAGTCTTCTAATTGTTAAGGAACTAGTGAAAAAATTGGCTGTGTCATATGCCATGTATCTGAATTAATTCCATCTGGCTCAATATTGTCTTTGGCAGTGGACAAATATTGTGTTTTTATAATTATTTGTCTTCCCAGAAATAAGAAAATTTTGGGAAAAAATGACAAAGTAGTATAAAACTCAGCAATACCCATTCTGTTTTTTTAAAAGGGTTGAGATCAATCAGTAATAACTTCTCAGTATTTCCTAAGAAAGATTTCCAATCTTGTTAAAAAAAATCAATTAAAGAAATTTAATGTTAATACAAACATGCAGAGAACAAATACCACTGACAGATACAATAACCATTTGTGCATTAAAGTCATAAGAATTTCTACTGAGAACTCTTAACCAAACTTTATTTTTAATTGATATTGTATACTGATGGATCAGTTTACTATGTAATTAATGAAATAGTGGCTTGAGATACCATTGACCATTAATTGTCCTACTTGTGTATCCAACAATTCCTCTGTTTAGCTTTATATGTTTCATGCTACATTATTAAACTAATTACTTCCCAATAGGCTATTAGCTCCTTGAGGGCAGTATCTTACCTTTGGGAATGCCCAGCACAGTGCCTAGTATGTGTGAATATTTTATAAAGTGTTGTTACATGAATGTGCCACTGTATAATGAATTGACTGTGTATCAGTGTAGTTTAATACAAACTATATACAAAAATTAATGAAAATCCATATTTTTTATCTCATAAAATTTGGCTCTGCATTTCATAATGTAAAATTAATATTGTTAAATTACTCCAAAATAAGCCTTTGATATTAATTTTGAATTTAATATTCTAAAGAATGAATTAAGAAAAACTGTAATAAATTATACAAAATTGAAAGTATTTTCATTAAATTTATTGATAAAGTTTCTTTTATGTTTTCAATAATATTAAAATTAACATACCATCATTTCTTTTTTGGATATACTCAGACATATGTAAATATTTTGAAGCCATATTTGAAGATATCCCTAGACGTAGAGTATTTGTTAAGTAGATAAAAATTATTAAATTCATTAGTTAATGGGAAATCTCTAAGTTCTCTGTCTCTTTAGATAAAACTGCAGGGATAAATTATAATAGTCCTATTTACATAGTGGCTCTTGATTTCAATATTGGATTATTGGTCCAATTTGGAAAATTATTTTAAATTTATATACTTTGCATTGACAGGTCTAGTTTTCATGAGGTGAGCTCTCATTATATAATCAATGTTTACTGAATTTGGTCATTTAAGCTTACATTACTATATTTCATCTTAAATTAAATGATTCTTATGTAACTTATCTATTTTAGAATCCTATTAATTAAAATTATAGCTTATTTGACATAATATAGATAAAATTTACCAAACATAATCAACTTAAAAGACAAGTTGTCTGGTGCAATATTACATCTCCAGTTTTAGTTTATAAAACGTTTGGAATTTTTATCTAAACCAATATTTCTTTGAAAGAAAGATAAAATAACATTTGTGCAAACATCATCACTCTTACCAATTTAATTTTTTAAAACAAGTAATTTTTGAGACATCTCCTCTCATATAAAAATTGGAGTTTAATTAATCAACTTATGGTAGTAAAAAGTAGCCTATATAAGTAACTTCTGACTAGCATTTTATTAATATCTCTTTCAAGGCAATTGTATGTAACTACCTAATTTAATTCCCAAAATAATGTATGGAAATAGATTAGTAGAAAATTTTAAAAAGGAAAAAAAAGTAGAGGAAAGTTTCTCAATGGCCCTACAAGTGGCTTCTTCAGAAGTTGGAGCTCATGTCAAGTAAGTGCTTCAGCAGGTTCCTGGAATTAGAAACGGTCTTCTAGAGACCATGAAGGATTTGTAATGGAGATTGCTGAAGTGTTGCTATTACTCTCCAGGATTCCATTCCTAACTGTGATGATTGTTGAATAATTTTTGCTCCTCACTGGGCCCACAGCAGTATGTGTTGGTCCATAGCCAAGTCCTTAGGCTTAGGATACTGGAGAGAGGCATGAATTTATTCATACTTGGCATTTCACCATCTGTTCTCATGCTTCTTGGCTCTGTCTGTTGATAATGACAAATTTTTCAGTAAGGGATTATAGCTTTTGCCAATGATTTCCTTGATGGGCTTCTTAATCTTGGAATAATTTATAAAGACTAGATCCTGAACATGGTTCATGCTATATCTACTGCAAAAGAGTATTGCTATTTTCATTTCCCCTTTGCCTATAATACTCTTATTAAATATTTGTTCAATGAATTTTTAAATAGTTGTATGAAGAACAATACTTTCACAGCAATCATTCTAAAGTTTACATACTGAAGAGGATCCAGATGAAACCTGAATATCAATCTGTTACCCAAATATTTTCAAAATTGCATGGCTCTGCGTCCAGAAAATATAACTAAATCAAAAGTTTAAACACTCATTGATTTACTCTTTCAAATGCATTCATTCATTTATTCCTCAAATATAATTTCAGTATCTTTATATATTAAGCTTGTGTTAGGATTTAAAAAAAATCATTCTATAGTAATATATTTCTTAACACCATTTACTATAATTGTACTATCAATATGAGAAAAACTCAGATAGTTTGCAATGGCTATCCAAGAATACAGTGCTTGCCACTATCATGAACTTTCTTACAGCCCCAAAATTCTTTGACTTTCTTTTTCAAATAACATAGATTAAATCAACAGTCACTGATGCATTTTTTAAAAGAATTTTTCCCTTTAGGTAAAACAACATCTTGTAGCTTGGCCACAGAAATATTTCACTGTTTGTTCATGTTAGCATGTGCAAACAAGATCTCACCTTTAATTAAAGTTGCACTGATGTGCTTTTGTTCTAAATAAATTTAACCTTAGAAGCTCCTGCTCTTTTTGTTGACATTAAGTGATAAACAAGAATGGGTTTGGAAAATATCAGGTGAAAAGATAACATAAAACTGAATCCATTTTAGAAGTGGAATTTATTATTGATAGCATCTAATTCAAACTTCCTACCTGCTCCTCTTTTCAGATTAGAAAACTTGGAGATTTAGAAAATGAAGTAATAATCCAGTCAATAGTAGAATGCAGTGTAGGACTCAAGCATTCTAAAATTAAATCTAGTGTTTAATTAGACTAACTTGTCTTCAGTATCTTATATCTGTTATATTTTTGGCTGGTTAAAACCCATCCCAACTCCCAACTTCTCAGTTCCCATATCTTTCTTTATGGATGTTTCTTCTTTATGTGATCTTCTCAGTAGAATAACTTCAGCCACCCATTTTTCATTATGTCCCATAATGAAAGCTTGAAACCTCGGAAGATACTTAGGCACTTTTAACTACCCATGGATACTTGCAGAGAAGAGAAGTATGATCAACTCTGTAAATCATATGTCCACTACAAGTGTTTGTAGCTTGAGTTACTGACACACAAAATAGAGGCAACTATTGGTTGCTAAATTAATGCAACGTAATCAATTGAGATTCCACACAGCACTAACAGCCAGCACTGGGCCAGATGGTTCCTTTGAAAGAACCCATGCATGTGAAAGACTGAAAGTCTATTATTTATAATGCCAAACACCAAAACCTTTCTAGGTTTCTGTTCATATCCCAAGCATAGACAACTAGCTTCTTGTAGAATCTCTATACTCTCCCTATCTATCTTTCTCCTTGACAGTGTCTGAGTATAAAATGTGTTTTAAAATATGTTTTTCATTAATGGTAAAATAAACACAAGCAAACAGAAAAGAAAAAAGAGTTTGTGCTTAGCCAGAATCCCCTCAGCAGGAAGTCCTGCATATTAGAAAAACATGAATACTACAGACTCTTAAGTAATACAAATAATTCCTTGCATTGAAATAATACATTCTTGTTCTAATTTTATTGAATCCAATGTATTATAAAAATAATCAAGCTTCATAAACATTATATTATGATAAAAACAAAATTCTTTCATTACTTATTTTCAGTGTTTTCCAAGTTTGTTTGCAATGTCATCAATGAATATTTGCTGAGTTCCCAGTGCATGTTGACATTGTTCTAGATGTACAGAAGTAAGTAAACTCAGGAATTTCTAATGCAATTCCAAGTTCTCTTTCTTCCAATAGTAAGTGTAGTAAGAAAAATGACCTTGATGCCTAACAAAAATATTGTAGTAAGATCCAATGTGACCCTTCTCAAGAAGAAAGGTATTCTGGGATGCCTAGAAATACATTAAATACAACTGGGTGTCTAGAATTTCAGCCTATAGTCAAACCAAAACCAAAACTAAACCAAACCAAAAAAAAAAACAAACCCAAAACAAATGCATGATCAAAGGTAGATCAATTGAATTCTATGGTATACATAGTGGATAAAACTCACTTGGAGATGTCCCTGTCAATATATACAATCTAATTTTTAAAAATATTTCTAAGTTCATGGGGCTACATGAAGTATAATAATTTATCTGTAAGGATTTAGAATGATTGGAGAATAATTGTTAGGAAAGGGATAATTTTCGTTTTGCTTATTTGCCTTATCAGTACACATGAAGGTCTTTTATACTGTCTGGGCCCCATTTCTTCACATTAATACCTAGGAACAACCATTTCTTTACTTACTTTATTGACAAATGCACCATTTCTGTCTAATTTAATATCCTTATGAGAAAAAGGTGGTAATGATACTATTGTTCACCATGGCATGATTCTTTGTAATCTGTTTATATTGAAATAATATAGATTTCCATATCTCAGTATTTCCCTAATATTATTTATGTAATATCATTTTTTTATGACTGCTTCATTTATTATGCTGCCAGTAATAATGGATTTCAATGACTCTCCGAGGTGGTAACTGTCCATTGATGGACAGCTGATGATAACAAAAAATGTAAGTCTTACCCAGATTTTGCAGAAAATAAATGTAAATTATAATTCATTTTAGTATTATATTAAATTTGTTACTGGGAATTTTGCAGTATAAACACGTAATAACACATACTCCAACCATTATCCTATTATCTTGAACATTTTGGGTTGCAATCACTTCATCCCTGGAACATAATCTCCAGTGGTAACACTTATCTGTTTACCACCACTAGCACGTGATAGTAAAAATAAAGAGGCCCATAAGTTGAATATAAAGAACAGCCCAATTTGCAAAAGAGTGTTTCACTCTTATCTGGCATGCTTAACACTCACCTAGGAGAGCACGATGTCACCACTAGCAGAGAAGCAAAATATAAGATCTATGAGAAGTGTCCACTGGCATTGTAAAGTGAATGTCTTATAAACCAGAGAAAGAGTCACAACCACTCAGGAAGAGTGCCTAACACATGATGTGGACTATGTAAAGGAGACAGGAAGAAATCCCTGGTGTTAGTGTCTGGAGGCACAAAGAGTAAAAAATTTCCACCTGTTGGTGTTGTAGACCTAAGGTAACTTCAGAGGCATGGAGAGGCAAAAGATGAAGTATTCTTGGTAATTAGTGACAAAATGTGGATAGCAAGTCTCATTTTTACTCATCCTGAGTCCAGTGAGAATGAGAGGTCCTAAGTCAAGTCATTGGCATAATTCTGAGAGTAAAAAAAAAATGTTCCCTCTAACAGGAATGATCCTCCCTAGGCTTGCTCCTGGAAGAGGGCACAGCTTCAGGGCCTGTGACATCTTTATGGGCACTCCTCAGTGTAGCAGGTCAACAAAAGGCATGTGCAGGCTGGTTGGGGAAGGATGTTGTAGAGAATCACACAGCACCCTGCAGGGGAGAAATGGGTATGGTTTCATACAGACCTCAGTGCAGTTTTAAAACATTCTACCCAGATGCCACAGATGAACTACAGAGTTCCCACAAGTTAGTTGGGAAGTTAAATAATTTCTAGGTTGGCATTTTCATCAACCAGCAACCAGTAGGAATCAGGTTTGACCTTTGGTCACTCTTTTTAAGTGGTACTTTGGGGCTGATAGCCCAGATGAAACATTTTTAAGAAGACACTCTGAATGATGGAGAGAGTGCACAACCTTGTCTAGGCCTAAGAGTAGTATTACTCTGTTAAATGTACCACAGATTCCCATTTTAGTATTTCAGAATACAAATTTACACGTTTTGTTTCTTTTATATTATTCTTTTGTCTTTTGCTTTTTGTTTCCCTTCTTCCCATATTTTTCTTTATGTTTTTACTTTTTATCTAGATGGGAACTAAGATTCAACTAATCTAACTTATATCAATAGATAGGAGAGTGAAAGATGGTGTCCACCTTAGCAAAACTCTATGCAAGTAGCATAAGAGTTCTAAGAAAATAGATGCTACAGAAAAGCTCAAATTCTGTCTACAACACCAAAATGAACAGGCCAAACAGAAGACCAAGAAGCACTGACCCAGACAGCATAGAAGGAAGTAGATGCTAATTCATACATAAAATAAGTAATTTGAGTCTGTAAGAATATAGCAAAATGAACTGTTTCACAGAGTTTTCTCTGTGAAATATGTCACAGATGATTCCATCCTGCATTTAAAACTAGCACAAAAGAAGAAGAATGAATTGACAACACAAAGGGGAGGGAAGAGCAGAAAGACAAAATAAGGCTGCCATTCAGAAATCAAAGTTGAACTGAATTATCTACCATTTGAAATTGATTATAAGTTTCAGGTTTTTTTAAAGATTAAATGCATTTTTCTTTTTCAGAGAAATAGATTAAAATGATTAGATGACAGTCTGTGACACTGTGAAACTAAATAAGGAAATGTTTTTCCATGTCTATCTTCCAGGAAGAATAAATTTAAGATTACATGTATGAGGGTATATATATAGCTTCAAAAAAAGGTGGGTGCTGATTATTTTAGCATGAAAATTCTACCCTCCAGTTTCTACAAAAGGAA
Organism: Plecturocebus donacophilus; assembly: GCA_004027715.1. Taxonomy (NCBI): domain Eukaryota; kingdom Metazoa; phylum Chordata; class Mammalia; order Primates; family Pitheciidae; genus Plecturocebus; species Plecturocebus donacophilus. Next base: position 12,236 of record PVKP010032810.1, on the reverse strand, counting down.
AAGAAAACAAAGTTCTTTTAATGCTATTGTCATTTCCTCATAAATGGGGAGATTTCCACAGCAGATAAGTGGGCTTTTAGCCAGTGTTGTTCCAAGTAACTCTCAGTAATCAACACTCAGAAAGAGAATGCTCCCCATTTGATGCCACTGTAAGTGGGTGCTAATCTGCAAACAGGTTTAAACTTCATACTATCTCAAAATATTCAGGACTGAACATAGAAATAATAAAGAAAACACTGAAATTCCTGTGTGTACATGTGTACAGTACATAGTACTGACTCTAGATACTCTAGTACATAGTATTTAGTAAAGAATAAAGAAGGTTATAACTAAAATGTTCTGAAGAACTTGAAAAACAGTTTTAAATCAGTGTTATTAGATATCTAAATAGAAGAGCAAGGGGGGAGTGGGACAATATGGCTGAATAAAATAAATCAGCAATTGTTCCCCTCACAGGAACATCAAATTGAGCAACTCTTCACACTAAAGGTGTCTTTATAAGAAGAATAAGTCAGGTGAGTAATCGCAGTGCCTGGTTTTAATATCATATTTAGAAAAGAGTCACTGAAGTGGGAAGGAAAAACAGTTTTGAATCACCTAAACCACCTGTCTCCCCTTTCCCCCATCCCCAACAGTAGCCCTGTGGTGTGGAGAGGGAATCTGTATGCTTGGAGGTGGGATACTACAGTGATTGTGGGAATTCACATAGAAATTCAGTGCTTCCCTGTCACAATAGACAGGAACGTGGGGGCAGAACTCAGTCTATGCCAATGGAGGTTACATTTGGACCAGCCCTAGGCAGCGGCAAATTGTCCGTTCCAGAGTTCAGAACCCAAATTACAGCAAGCTCCTTCACCACCACAAGCTAAAGGGCTCTTAGGTCCTAAGACAGGCCACAAGGACAGCAGTTCCTGAGCAAGTCCTCATGTTGTACTGGACTCAGGGCCACTGGACTTAGGATGCCTATGATCTAGTAATACACCATCCTCAGTGGCCAAGGGAGTGCTTGTGTCACACCTCTTCCAACCCTGGACAGTGCAGCAACTTGAATACCAGCTCAGTCCCAGTAGAATAGTGTCCCAGGCACAGTTCTGAGGCCCCATTCCAGGTCCTAGCTCCCAGATTACATTTTTAGACATACTCTAGCCCAGAAAGGAACCCACTACCTTGAAGGGAAGGACCCATTCCTGGTAGGATTTATTACCTCCTTACTAAAGAGCTCTTGAGCCCTTAATAATAAACAGTAGTAGTCAGGCAATACTCACTGTGGGCCTTGCTGGCTTCTGGTGTGACCCAACATATTCCCAGCTGTGCTAGCTACAGAGAGAGACTCCTGCTTGAGGAAAGGAGAGGAAAGAACAAAAGGGAATTTGTCTTACAGCTTGAGTGCCAGCTCTGCCACAGTGGGGTGGAGCACTAAGCAAGCCCCTGGGGGCCCTGATTCCGGGTCTTGGACCCTGAGCCACAAGGGAGCCCACCACCTTGAAGGGAGAGACCCAGGCCTGCCAGCATTCATCAAAAGCTGACTGAAGAGCCGTTAGTGCGTGAGTTAATATTGGTGGTTGCCAGTCAATACTTCCCAAGGGCCTGGGGTAGTGTGACTATAGGGAGAGACTCCCCTGCTTCAGTAAAAGGGAGGGAAGAGTGAGAAGAATTTCTACCTGTGGCTTGGGTGCCAGCTCAGCCACAGTAGAATAAAGCACCAGGCAGATTTCTAAGGTTCTCAATTCTAGATCCTGGCTACTGGATAGCATCTCTAGACCAGCTGAGAGCTAGGGGTAATGTGCTGCCCTATAGGGAAGGACACAGACTTGGTTGGATTTATCACCTGCTAATTGTAGAGTCCTTGAACTTTGAGTGAACATAGGCGGTACCCAGACAAGTCAGTGATCAGTCAGGTGAGTGATCTTAGTGCCTGATTTTAATATCATATTTAGAAAAGAGGCACTGAAGTGGGAAGGAAAAACAGTTTTGAATCACCTGAACCACCTCTCTCCCCTTTCCCCCATCCCTGACAGCAACCCTGTGGTGTGGAGAGAGACAGTGGTCACAATGAGCCTTGGAGGTGAGACCCAGAGCTGTGCTGGCTTTGAGTCTGACCTCACACAGTCTCACAGGTGATGGCCACAAAGATGCGTATCTCAACTCTTCACCGGTTACAGGCAGTTCAGCACAGAGGGAGATAATTAATTTGTTTGAAGTATAATAAGAGAAGAGAACAAGAGTCTCTGCCTGGTCATCCAAGAAATTTTTCTGTATCTTACCCAAGACCACTTAGGTGGTACCTTTACAAGTGTGCAAAAGTCACACATTAATGAGTTTGGGGTTCTCCCTAATGCAGATATGACCGCAGTGACCAATGACTTAGATCACAACACTCAAGCCCCTTTGAATACTTGGAAAGTCTTCCTGAGAAGAACAGGTGCAACAAGCCCAGACTGTAAAGATTACAATAAATACCTAACTGCTCAATTCCCAGACATCCATAAACAACAAGCAACAAGACCATCTAGAAACCTGACCTCACCAAACTATTTAGTTTTGCTTTGTTTTTAACTTATTAAAGGCATCAGTGATCAAGCCCCAAAAGAAAGATATATGTAAACTTTCAGGGAGATAATTCACAATCACTATCTTGAATAAACTCATTAAAATTCAAGATAACACAAAGTAGAAATTCAGAATGCTGTAAGATAAATTTAACTAAAAACTTAAAATGATTAAACAGAATCAAACAGATACCCTGGAGCTGAAAAATGCAATTGACATATTGAAGAATTCCTCAAAATCTTAACAGTAGAATTGATCAAGCAAAAGAAAAAACAATGAGCTTGAAGATAGACTATTTGAAAATAGAGTAAACAAAAGAAAAAAGAAGAACACATACAAGATCTAGAAAGTAGCCTCAAAAGGGCAAATCTAAGAGTTATTGGCCTTTATTAAAGAGGTAGAGAGATACTGGGACATACAGTTTATTCAATGAGATAATAACAGCGAATGTCTCAAATCTAGAGCAAGATATCAATATTCAAGTAGAAGAGAGTTATAGAGCACCAGACAGATTAACCTAGTATGTAATAATCAAATTCCCAACAACTAAAGATAACAAAAGGATTCTAAAAGCAACAAGAGAAAAGAAACAAATAGTATACAAAGCAGCTCCAATATGTCTGACAGCAGATCTCTCAGTAGAAAACTTACAAGCTAGGAGAGAATAGCATGGCATATTTAAAGTGCTGAAGAAAAAAAAATCCTTTAATCCTAGGATAGAATATCTAGTGAAAATATTCTTCAAACATGAATGAGAAAAAGAGACTTTTCCATATAAAGAATTTCTGAGAAGTTTCATCAACACCAGGCCTGTCCTGTGAGAAATGCTTAAAGGGAGTTCATTCGGAAAGAAAATGATGTTAATAGGCAATAAGAAATCATCTGGAGGTAGAAAACTCAATGGTAATAGTAAGTTCACAGAAAAACACAAAATATTAAAGTGCTGTGGTTGTGGTATGTAAACTACTCATATCTTAAGTAGAAGGAATAAAAAATTAACCTATCAAAATAGCAGCGACAACAACTTTTTTGAACATAGTTAAATAAGATATAAATAGAATTAAAAAGTTAAAAAGTGGGGAGATAAAGTTAAAATGTAGAGTTTTTATTAATTTGTTGCTTCTTTGTTAGTTTGTTTATAAATTTATGCAGTCAGTGTTTTCATTCATTTTAAGTAATGTATTATAAGGTATTATTTGCAAGACCCATGATAACCTCAAATCAAAAAACTGCAACAGATACATAAAAGATAAAAAGGAATAAATTAAAACATGCCACTAGAAAAGTCACTTTCACTAAATGAGGGACAGGAAATAAGCAAACACAGAAGAAATCACCACAAAACAAACAGAAAGCAAATAACAAAATGGCAGGATTGAGGCCTTATTTGTCAATAATAGCATCAATTGTAAATGGACTCAACTCTCCAATCAAAAGATAGAATACACGAATGGAAAAACAAGTCAGACCCAAAGATCTATTGTCTACAAGAAACATACTTCACCTACAAAGACAAAAAGATTGAAAATAAAGAAATGGAAAAAGATATGCCATGAAAATAGAAATAAAAAAGAAGTAGCTATACTTTTCTCAGACACAATAGATTTTAAATCAAAAAACTATAAAAAGAGACAAGATCATCATGTAATGATAAAGGGGTCAATTCAGCAAGAAGATGTAACAATTGTAAATATATATGCACCCAATATTGGACCACTCAGATATATAAAGCAAATATTAGAGCTAAAGATAGATATATACCACAATACAGTTATATCTGAAGACTTTCAATATCCCACTTTCAGCATTGGACAGATCATCAGACAGAAAATCAACAAGGGAACATTGGGCTTAATCTGCATTATAGAACAGATGTCCTAATAGATACTTTAAAGAATACTTCATCCAATGTCTGTGGAATACACATTCTTCTCAGCCCATGGTTGCTTTTCAAGGATAGGCCATATGTTAGGTCACAAAATAAATCTTAAAAATTAAAAAACAATTTGAATTATATAAAGCAACTACTCTGACTGTAATGGGATGCAACTAGAAATCAATGAGAGGAAATTTAAAAACTATGTATGCCCATAGAAATTAAAGGATATCCTTCTGAATAACCAGTGGATCAATGAAGCTATTAGGAAGGAAATTTTAAAATTTATTTAAAAAATAAAAATGAAAACAACATGCATAAACCTATAGGATACAGCAAAAGCAATACAAAGGAGAAAGTTTTACAAGTACACACCTACATAAAAGAAGTAACAAAATTTCAGATAAGCTAAAATGTATCTTAAGACAAAAAAACTACAAAGGCAAGAGTAAACCAAACCCATAATTAGTAGAAGAAAAAAAATGAAGATTTGAGCAGAAATAAAATGGAAATGAAAAGGATACTAGAGATCAATGAAATAAAAGGTGGATTTTTGAAAAGATAAAATTGTCAAGCCTTTAGCCAGACTAACTCTGAATAAAAGAGAGAAGGCAAAAATAAACAAAATCAGAGATAAAAATAAGACATTACAACTAAAACCACAGAAATTTGAAAGATTATTAGAGGCTACTTTAAACAACTATATGCCATTAAATTGGAAAACCTAGAAGAAATGCACAAATCCCTAGAAACTTGCAATTTACCTAGACTGAACCATGAAGAAATCCAAAACACTAACAGATCAATAACAAGTAGTGACCTTGAAACTATAATAAAAAGAAAATCTCCAGAGAATTCTATAACTCAATGTCTTCACTGCTGAATTTTAGCAAATATTAAAATAACTGAAAACAACCTACTCAAACTATTCCAAGAAATAGTGGATGAGAGAGTACTTCTACACTCATTCTATGATGCCACTATTACCCTGATACCAAAACAATACAAAGACACATCAAAAAAGAAAAGCAAACAAACAATAAAACTATAAGCCAATATCCCTGTTGAACATTGATGCAAAAATCCTCAAGAAAATACTAGCAAATCAAATTCAGCAACACTTAAAAAAAATTATTTATCATGACCAAGGGAGATTTATCACAGGGATGCAAGTATAGTTTAGCAAACACCAATCAATGTAAAACATTATATCAGAATGAAAGTCAAAACCCTATGATTTGAATTGATGCTGAAAGGCAGTTGATGAAATTTATCATTTCATTATAATTAAAAACCCAGAAAAACTGGGTATAGAAGGAAAATATTTCAAGACAATGAAAGCCATATAAAGCAGACTCACAGCAAATATATTGAACAGGAAAAAATAAATGAAAGCCTTTCCTGTAAGATCTCGAACAAGACAAAGATCCCCACTTCCACTACTCTTAGTCAACATAGTACCTGAAATCCCAGCTAGAGCTGTCAGACAAGAGAATGAAATAAAGTGCATCCAAGTAGGAAAGGAAGAAGTCAAATTATCCTTGTTTGTGGATGATATGACCCTTATATTTGGAAAAACCTAAAGACTCCACCAAAAATCCATTAGAACTGATAAACATACTCAGTAGATTTGCATGATACAAAATCAACATACAAATATTAGTAGTATTTTTATATGCCAACAATGAACGATCTGGAAAAGAAATTACCAATGTAATCCCAATTACAATAGCTACAGTTAAAATAAAATCTTAGAAATAAAGTTAATCAAAGAAGTGAAAGACCTTTACAGTGAAAACTATAAAATATTGATAAAATAAATAGAAGAGGACAGCAAAAATGGAAAAATATATATATTTTACGTTCATGGATTGAAATAGTCAATATTGTTCATATGTCTATACTGCCCAAAGCAATCTGCGAGTTCAATGCAATCTTTATCAAAATACCAATGAGATTATTCACAGAAATAGAACAAAATCCTAAAATTTATAGGGAATCACAAAAGACCCAGAATGGCCAAAACTAACCTGAGCAAAAAGAACACAACTGAAAAATCACTTTACCAGACTTCAAATTATACTATAAAGGTAGAGTAACCCAAACAGCACAGTGCTTGTATAAAAATAGATATTTAGACCAATAGAATAGAATAGAGAACCCAGAAATAAATCCATATTTCTACAGTGAACTCATTTTTGACAGTTTTGCCAAGAACATACATTGAAAAAAGTATAGTCCCTTCATTAAATGCTGCTGGGAAAACTAGAATATAAGTTTTTTATTCAGTTTTATCCATATTCAGAAGAATAAAACTAGGTCCCTATACCTTGTCTTATGCAAAAATCAAACGAAAAATAAAGACTTAAATGTAAGACTTCAAATTATGAAATTACTACAAGAAAATATTAGGAAAACTCTTGAGAACTGGGAAAAGATTTCTTGAGTAATATCCCACATGCACAAGCAACCAAAGTACACATGGACATATGGGATCACATCAAGTTAAAAAGCTTCTGCACAGCAAACGAAACAACCAACAAAGTGAAGAGACAACTCACAGAATGGGAGAAAATATTTGAAAACTATCTATGTGACAAAGGATTAATAATTGGAATTCATAAGCAGCTCAATCAACTCTATAGGAAAAAAATAGAATAATTTGATTGAAAAATGGACAAAAGATCTGAATAGATATTTCCTCAGAGAAGACATACAACTCACAAAAAGGTGTATGAAAAGGTGTTCAACATCAATGACCATCAGATAAATGCAAATCAAAACTATAATGAGATATCATCTCACCCCAGTTAAAATGGCTTTTACCTAAAACACTAGCAATAATGAACATTGGAAAGGATTTGAGGAAGAGGGAACCCTCATGCATTGTTGGTGAGACTGTAAATCAGTACAGCCACTATGGAGAACAATTTGGAGGTTCCTTAAAAAAAAGCTTTAAAATGGAACTATTATATGTTACAGCAATCCCATTGCTAGGTATATACCCTAAAGAAAGGAAACAAGTGTATTGAAAAGATATCTGTACTCCCATATTTATTTCAGAGCTATACACAATAGCCAAGATTTGGAAGCAACCAATGTGTCCATCAACCAGATTAATGGGTAAAGAAAATGTGGTACATATATAAAATGCAGTACTATTCTGCCATAAAAATAAAATCCTGTAATTTGCAACAATGTGATGGAAACTAGAGAATATTATGTCAAATGAAATAAGCTAGTCAAAGGAAAACAAACTTCACATGTTCTCACTTATTTGAGGGCGCTAAAAATTAAAACAAGCTAACTCACAGAAAGTAGAATGACATTTGTCAGAGGCCGGGAAGGGTAGTGAGGATGCAGGAGTGAGTGAGGGAAAGTGGGGATGGAAAAGGGTATAAAAATATAGTTAGAATGAATAAGATCTAGCATTTTAAAGCACAACAAGGTAACAACAGTCAATAATTTAGTATACATTGTAAAATAATCAAAAGTCACAATAGGATTGTTGTAACACAAAAGAAGGATACATGCTTGAGGCGATGGACACCCATTTACCTTCATACAATTATTGTGCATTATATGACTGTATCAAAATATCTCATGTACTCCATAAATACATACACATACTATGAATCCACAAAATTAAAATTAAGATAAAAAAGAATCAGTGAAGCTAATTATTTTATTTTTCACATCTAATTTATAGAAATAAAACTTTTCAAAATTTAATGTTTCAAAGGTAAACTATTTGACATTAGGTGAATCTTCCAAATACACTTTAAGATATCAGTATTAAAGATAGATTTATGTGTTCCGAACATATAATTGGTGGAGCTTATTTTCATGTAACATTTTTTTTTACTAATTTAGGAGAAAATTGGTAAGAAGTGTAGTTGGAAATGGTTATGGGATACATATAATCTGTGACCGCAACAGTCTAACTTGGAATAGTCTATCAACCTAAATAGACGCTGAAATTTTGGAAATTTATAGTTTTTTTTCATACATTTGACTTTTTTACTTTATTTTTTATTTCTGTAAATTTAAAGGGCACAAGGGTATTTTTGTTACATGAATATTTGGCATAATGGTGAAGCTTAGACTTTTTAAAAGTATAAATACAAAGTAATTAAACTAGAAAGTTAACTGTGAAAAAACCAGTATCAAATTTTAAAAAAGAATGACATGACAAGTGCTTTTTTTCTTTGCTGCTCATTACTGAAAGGTTTTAGAAAGTTTCAACCTTTGAAGAATGAATTTCTAAATCAGCAGTTTCATAACAATGGTACTAAATATTTAAAGAGTTCACTAGAGTTGATTACATCTTATTTATAATCAGTTGGAAATGCTTAATCAAAGTAATCAATGAAAGGAGGCACCAAAACTTTTTCTGAATCTTTTATTAAATTGTAATTATTTAAAACAAAGTCTGCAAAGGAGTTATAGAAATTTATTCTTTTAAAGCAAACACAAAACAATTAATAATGAGAATGTATACAGTGTATAAGATTTAAATTGAAACTCTGTAATTAAGTTTTAATATTTCAACCTACAGTAAGAAGGAACTCCTGTTTTTAATTGGATAAATTCATAACTGGAATCTGATAGAAAAAATAAAAAAAAATTGCCTCTATGTATTTTGTAGCATTTAAAAGATCTACTAATAGAGATAACATATTTAAATCATTTTATTTATAATAGTTGTAAAAATAATTGTGCTGAAATACTGATAAAATTTAGTAATACATGTAGGAATAAAATATTTCCCATTTAGCTCAGTTTCTTCAGCAATGATAAAGAAAGTATTATCTCAAACTACAGTCTCTCAAGATAGATCCATTGAAGGTGTTAGCAATTTCAAATTTTAAATCTATTAATCATAGAATAAAATTTTGAAAAATGTTGCAAAAATTGTATCTGAGACAATTAAAAATAACACGTCCCTATTTTTTCAAATGCTTTTTTCAGAAAAATACCAGTGGCATAGTACTAGAGACAGATGTGACTAAGAAACTTACTAAAGACTTGCATATGTCCCAGGTATAATTATTCTGCTCAGATAAACAATATAAAATTTATTTTTTATTTTGTCTTAATGTATACAGACACGGTTTTTTTATTTCTTTTGAAATAATTTGTTTAAAGTGTTTTGAATACTTTAAAAATCAATGACTATTTCATGTCTATAATTAATAATACCATCCTGTACACTTAAACATGTGTTGAGAGTAGATATCACATTTAGTGTTTTTACTACAATTTAAAAAATCAGTGTAATGAAAGCAATATGCCAGTCTCTCACTCTCACTCTTTTTCTCTCTTATACTTCCAGAATTTCAGTTTTTCTAACAAATCAAATTCATATTCTAAACAAAATGCTTCACTCCAGTTACAAATAACTTTTCAGAGACTGAATATTTTCACTTCCAATATTTAGTTTAAAACCACTATTCAAAAACAAACTGTAAGACATTATGCCTAACAACAACAAACACTTTAAGGTCACAGCGTTGATGACTGGCCTGAGCACTCCAAAACTTGGTAAGATGTACTGAAGCACAGAGAAGCGGAGTAAATTGGTCCAAGATCATCACATAGTCAGTAAGCAGATAAGCCAGAAAGTGAACCAAAGAAGTGTGCCTCCCTACTCCATCTGTATCCAGATAATTACATGATATCCTTCACGTGAAATAGAGTCTTTGAGTTCTTCCCCTAATTGTTTCATAATTACTTCAAAATTTTATCTCCATTAACTTGATTTTAATCTTCATAAACATATAAATCAGGCTTTGCAACTTTGATCATTTTCCATTTCTCACTCATTATGCAGTACCTGGTTATGTTTATTTTCAATTATACTCTGGCAAAGCTCAAGTAAGTGGACAGTGAATATTTGTGAAATGATTGATTGACTTTCAAAACAGAAATATAAGTAGAGTCATAAAAGTTACAATAGGAAGGTGTTTAGAAATTTTATTATTTTAAATTATCTTTTCTGGTCTGCTTTCAAGGATCCACTAGGAAATGGGAAAGAAATAATTTTTATAAAATCTTTCAGAAATTCACAATTTAAAGTTTATGGTTATTATTTCAACTAGCTAAGCTGTTGAAATAGTCATAAATACTAGCTCTAGTTGAAACACCAGAAGTCACTGATACTAATCTCATGAATGAAAGATTACTTGTAAGCTTGCTTTATTCATGTGCATATTTGTTCATGGTATAATTTTTTAAACGTTTTAAATTTAGAGAAGTACAATTTTTTTCATTAGTCTAATAACATTTCCTTTAAAAAGTGTTCTTCAGTGTCATATCTTTTTAAGGACTCTAAAGAAAGTTTATTACATAATTTTATTTTTTTTTCTTTTCATCAGTCTTGCAGCATCAAAATTTACCCTTCTGTGTCTTTACAAAGTTATTTTCCAGTTTCAAAATAGTAAGCTTAATAAATAATGGTCAAGCCTCTACTTCCTAATTTGTACACAAATTTTTAATACCTTTCAATCTATAAAGGGATTCTGGAATATTTCTAAGGTTGAGTGATGATATGTTAATGCAATGAAAGTTATTTGTAATATTATTTTTAATATAGTTTTGGAATTAAGGCTGATTGTACCTTATTTTTAAGTACCTGAAACATCCTGCCAGTAAATCTGCTTAGCTAAGTGAATAATAGACCGTCTCAAATGCTGTTTCTGCATTAACTAAAAATGTATTGGTCATAAATAAGAGAGCTCACACAATAAGAGGTATTTATTTTAAAATAAATCATGGTAGATTTATTTCTATTTAACTTTAAGCCTAAATGGCTAAATTATCCATCCTTTTATTCCTCCATTCACACCTTCATGCTTATGTGCCTTCATTAGCCAGAAAATATTTAATGAGCCCTATTATTCTTCCTTTTGCAAGAGACCTGTAGTAAAAGAATAGGTAAACTCTAAACCACTCACTTTTCTATGAAATATCCTATGGGACTTGGATTGCAAGAACAAATTAAACTGAAAATTCAGAATTCCTTGATTCCTGTTGTGTCATTGAGTAAACCATCCCTTTACTTATGGAGAGAATGTTCGTGTTTCTCACAAATATGAATTTATATTCATATATCTCACAAATATTACATAATATGAATTTGTGAGAAACACAAACCTCCAATGTGATGGTATTTGGAGGTGAGGTCTTTGAAGACCTAACCCCCAGTGTGATGGTATTTGGAGGTGAGGTCTTTGGGAGATCATTAGGTTTAAATGTGGTCATAAAAATGAGTCCTCCACGATGAGATTAACAACTGTGTAAGAGAAGGAGAGACTAGAGCTCTATTTCTCTCTCTCCACCATGTTGAGGATATAGTGAGAAGCCAGCTACCTCTATGGTAGGAAGAAAGCCCCCACCAGAAGTCAGATTCACAGGTGCCTTGATGTTGGACTTCCCAGCCTCCAGAACTGTAGGAAATATCTATTGCTTAAGCCACTCAGTCTATGGTATTTTGTCAGCCCAAAGCAAAAGCATCTTTTATTCGTCTTTGTTTAAATGAATTAAACTTATCAATTTAGACTTCAATACCTTAACTCTTCAAAATACGCCATGAGTTGAATTTTCTACTTTATAGGAAAGGAGGAACTAAAATTATCTCTATTTGCAGACGACATGATTGTATATCTAGAAGACCCCATCGTCTCAGCCCAAAATCTCCTGAAACTGATAAGCAACTTCAGCAAAGTCTCAGGATACAAAATCAATGTGCAAAAATCACAAGCATTCCTATACACCAATAACAGACTTAAAGAGAGCCAAATCAAGAACA
>PVKP010032809.1:0-25581 GCA_004027715.1 Plecturocebus donacophilus | reverse complement strand
CGCCCCTCCCCCACAGAACTGGACCATCCCGGGTTCAGCTGTGCCCGCTGCGAAACTCTTAACCAAGAGCGCTTCCAATGGCTGTTTTAGCCGAGCCTGATCACCTGGCTCGCTGTCTCAGAGCCTTTTTTTAGTTGAATGGTCGACTCCCAGGTGTTCCAGTCGCCTGTTGAAAAGGCGCCGGGATCTGTGTGATTTCCCCTGCGGGGACACACTGCGCAAGCTGAAACAGCGGCGCTGAGATTCGTAGCGCTTTTTTGCCTGGGAATCTCCTGGGCTGGCTCCCTGATTCAGTCCCCTTTTTAATCCGCCTTCCCGTAGCTCCACTCTCCAGTTCAAAGGGCACACAGACCAGTGGGTTTTGTGCGGAGAACTGCCGCGCCGGGGCGCCGGCAAAGCAGCCGCGCCGGCCGAAACAGCCGAGCCGGCCAAACAGCCGCACCAGCCGAAACAGCCGCACTGGCGACCCGTGGGGCTGCTCCGCCTGGGGATCTCCTGGTCTGGGGGTAATAAAAATCCGTCTGGAAATGCGGTGTCCACTCACCCTCTGCACCCTCACTGGGAGCTGCAATCCTGAGCTGCTCCTATGCGGCCATCTTGGATCGCTCAGTTTCTTCGTTTTATCCTCAGAAACAAACCCTACACTTTTGGTATCATTTCTAATAAACTTTTGCCTAGCCCAAGTTCACAAAATTTTTTTCTGTTTCATATCTACAGTTTCAGGTTTTGTGTTTATGTGTGTGATACGTTTTTAGTTAATTTTTGTATGTTGTGCCAGGTATAAATAGAAATTCATTTTTAATACTATATTGATATTAAATTGACCCAGCACTATTTCTTGACAATATTATCCCTTCTCTACTGAATTCCTTTTGTCACTTTATCAAAGATCAATATTCCAATCTAACAGACAGCTAATGAATGCTCTGTCCAACAACAGCACAATACACATTCTTCTTAAGTGCACATAGAACATTCTTCAGGATAGACAACATGTTAGGCCATGAAACAAGTTTCAATAAATTTACAAAGATTCAAACCGTACAGAGTACCTTTACCAACCACAATGGAATGAAACTAGAAATTAATCATAGAAGGAAATATGAAAAATTCACAAATATGTAGAAATTAAATAATACTCTCAAACACCGATGTTTCCAAGAAGAAATCACAAGGAAATTAGAAAACGCTTGAGATGAATGAAAACAAAAATGCAACATACCAAAATTTATGGGACGCAGCAAAAGCAGTGATTGGAGAGAAATTTATAGCTATAAACACCTATATATAAAAAGAAGATTTCAAATTAATAACCTCACTTTGCACTCTAAGGAATTAGAAAAAGAACAAACTAAACCCAAAGGTAACAGAAGAAAAGAAATCATTGTCCACAAAATTCTGAAAAAGAGAACAAAAGCGGCAGCCTGCTCTTTGAGCCTCAGCATGCCACATATATTATACACTTAAAATAATGGCATCGTCACAAGGAAATTTTATTGTAGGGTCAAAATAATAATAGATGTGTAGCTGTTACGTATGGAATAAAGTTGACATTTGTATGTCATTTATCATGAAAGAAACGATGACTTTGGAGAACATCCATTTAACATAACTTGACCTCAGAATTCTACACGTGGTGTTTCCATAGGACAGATGTTTGCTCTGAGGTTGTAGCTTATTACATAATGTACCAATGGGGAAAAAGATTCATTTCAACAGTACGTGGCCAATGTTTTTCACCATAAAATTCTGTTAGAGAAACAAGAAGTCACTGAAATATACTTTTCTTTGTGCATTAAAGGATAGATTGGAAGTTTTAAGGAGAAATTACAAGGCTTAATTCAAGTAGTTTTTGTTTTTTTTTTAAGATAGGCAAAGAAATTGGTTGACTTTCAACCTCATGAGTTTAAGAAATGGTGATTGTACCCAAAGTACTTTGAATTAGCCTAAAAAGGAAAAGTCTTACTCATCTATGCGCTATGGGGAAAACTGAGTTAAATCTAGTTTTATATGTATATGGAATGAATTTTTACTGTTCAGTTTTTAGGAAAAAAGAGGCAACTTCTTTTATGGCTGATATGCTGAAGAAGCTAAGTGATTATCCTAAATGAGACTGTCAGGAAAATCATTATGGGTTGTTATCATGTACTATAAACTGTAGATAAATTTAAAACATACAAAGACATGAGAAAAGGCTGAAGTTATGTAACAGGTACAAAAATCAAATCTTTTAATTTTTCTGTATACAGTTTCATCCATACAGCAGACAATTGCCTAGTTATAAGTGTAACAAACTGCTAGCTCTGCACTTTCCTCCACACCTCATTCATGTCATGAACCAAGCTGAGTTCCAATGCGGTAAATCACATGATAGTGCTAGCTGATGATAAAGTACCCACAGAACATGTCATGTGAATGGCACAAGGAAATCCAAAACCTGACATAGCCAGAGAGTCAGGGCAGCTGCATTTTCTAATTACAATGTCCCAGAAAAATTGTCTCAGTAGTAAACAATTAGGCTGCAGGGCATTAGGAAATCTAGACTAACACACAGTTTTCATACTGTCAAAACTCCTTAGCATCTGCTATGGCTTGTAGGTGTATGTGCCCCACAAATTTATATGTTGAAATGTTACACTCCAATGTGATGGTATTGAGAGGCAGTGCTTTGGGGAGGTGATTAGATCATGAGGGTAGAGCCTTCATGATGGGACTACTGCCCTTATAAAAAGCTAAAGAGAACAGAATTCTCTCCTTCTATTTTGTGAGGAAATAGGAAAAAAATAAGCATCTATGAATGAGAAAGCAGGTTTTCACCAGATGCCAAATCTGCCAGTGCCTTGTCTTAAACTTCTCAGCTTCCTAAGCAGTGAGAAATAAATGTCTGTTGCTTATATTTCACCTAGTCTATGGTAATTTCCTACAGCACCTAGGACTGATTAAGACAACATCCCACCTTATATGGATAAGCATCTATTTCCAGGCAGTGAGAGATCATTTTATAGTACGTGATTTCTTAAACAAAAGCCAATGTAAAAGTCAAAATCATCTTTGTGGAAATTTAGGAAACCCAAGAAGACCTAAGTTTAGTTAAATCTGGAATAGGGATACTATAGGATGAATATATTTAGCATTTATCTTTTTATTTAAAAAGCAGTTATTAAAGACTGTTAGTGTGTGAGATGATACAAGTTATCCAAATTCACTTCCCAGGCTAGCAGGGAGGTGGATGGAGAATGCTGGTCTTGTTTGCATTATGAGTCTAGGGCTGGGTGTAAGATTGGGCTGGATTGGTGGTTGGCTGTAGCACTTGAAGCATCTTAAACCACAGGACTGGCTGCCAGAGACATGGGCAAGACAGAAAAGGAATCAAGAGAGCAGAGGTAAGTTTGCGGCAAGGTTGTGCAGGCAGGATCACAAACAGAGAATAGAACCAAAAGAGATGACTTCAAACACTGTCATGAAGAAGGGAAACTTTTTTCTTTAAAGAGAACCACGAAGACCAAGGGTACCTGAGGAACAAAGCGGTAAACATACTAGAATTCCCTGTTATCCCAAATCTTTTCTTTTTTTAAAAACTCTAATTTCTTTTTTATTAAAATTGTAGATTTCTTAAAATCTTTCCCATTGACTTTCTTAAAACATGATTATCTTTTGGAAATAAATTCTTACATATTTAATTTTGCCTTCTTAGCTTCCAATTCAGTGTTTTACAAGTAGTAAGGACCAAATAATTGAGTGTTTGTTGACATCCAATTTAAATGTTATGTAAATATTATAGCAGTCAAATACATCCTTGAAATATCTGACTGTGATAGAACTCCTGGACATTATTGCTAGGTGAATAGTTATAACTGCCTGTTGCATAGTATTAGGAATTTCTGAAGAGTTCTTGAGTTTCAGCCTGTGAGATTATGAATGCCATTCTTTGCAAGTGGTTTTCTTCTCTTATAAAATCTACACTATTGAGACATGACTCTGCAATCAGTACACAGATTGGGTCTTCTGCAAGTGCAACCAGGGATTAGTGGTATCTGAGTACTTTCTGGGACATAACTTTCAGTGCTCTGCTGTATGTACTAGGCATATATTGCTGCATGCCTTACATGGACAAATGCATTTAAAAGTTTCTTTAATATTTTTTGACATTAAAAGTTGATGTGATTTGGCTGCATCCCTACCCAAATCTCATCTTGAAGTGTAGCTCCCATAATTCCCATGTGTTGTGGGAGGGACCTAGTGGGAGGTAATTGAATCATGGGGGCAGGTCCTTCTCATGCTGTTCTTGTGATGGTGAATAAGTCTCACAAGATCTGATGGTTTTCTAAAGGGGAGTCCCCCACACACGTTCTCCTGCCTGCCGCCATGTAAGACATGACTTCGTTTCTCTTTTGCCTTCTGTCGTGATTGTGAGGCCTCCCCAGCCACGTGGAACTGTGAGTCCACTAAACCTGTTTCTTTTATAAGTTACCCAGCTTCTGGTATGTCTTTATTAGTAGTGTGAGAATAGACTAATACAAAAGTATAATTTAGTCATACAATAGCTACCAAAAGCTTTTCTCCTAGGGGAAATAAGGATGATAATAAATCATCTTATTGCATATCATAGACCACAGGTGTTTTCCTACATGCACAATACTTCTCTTTTCAGACTCCAAATATTATTTTTCTTTGAAATTTATTCTATCTTATTAGCTGCAGAAACTGAAACTTTCAGATCTCCTAGAAAACATTTCAATAGATGCTTATTACATTTTTAAAAATGTAGACCCCATATTTATATTCAGCACAAAACTTCTCCCCATTTTGTGGATATGCTTCCCATAAATATCTGCAATCACTTTTGCAAAGAGGAAAGACAGAGTCTCATGCACAGGAAAATTTATTTTAACAGATGAATAACAAACTAAAATAGTAGTGGGCCCTACTTTGTACTGATGGTGCACGTGAGACTCATGTTAGAATGGCAAAGGATACATACTATAGAAGAACTCAAAAGTGTGGCATGTAATTGAGTAATTAATTTGCTTAACTGTATTTGAATTTGATTCTCCCTTGAATGACCTAAATCCATTTTTTCTCTTCCATCATCTATTTTTCAACATCACCCTCCAAAACAAAAAGACTCAGCCCTGGCAGAATGGCCAAATCAGTTTAATTCTTGTTTTGTTTTGTTTTACTAGCCTGTGACTATGGTATATAGAAATTCAAATGAATAATCTATTCAAGGACTGGCATGGTGGTTGACACTTGTAATCCCAGTACTTTGGGAGACTGAGACGAGAAGATCACCTAAGGTCAGGAGTTCAAGACCAGCCTGGCTAACATGGTGAAACCCTGTCTCTACTAAAAAACAAAACAAAACAAAAAAATAGCTGAGCATGGTGGCATGCACCTGTAGTCCCAGCTACTCAGGAGGCTGAGACAGGAGAATTGCTTGAATCCAGGAGGCAGAAATTGCAGCGAGCTGAGATTGTGCCACTAAACTCTAGCATGGGCGACAGAACGAGACTCCAGCTCAAAAAAAAAAAGAAAGAAAAATCTATTCAAAGAAATTCTTTGTAATCAGAATTAATCTCTGAATCAATCCATAGTTAAGCCTACTTATTTATGTATTCTTCAAATTACTCAAGCTCAGAGACATAAAATCACTAAATTAACATAAATCCGATACTTAATCCTATGTATTCTCCAAGTTAATTAAACTGAAAGATAAATGACTGCTAATTAACATGGAAGAGTTGTTTGTTGGTAACAAGCTGTATTTGACTTTAGAATGTTTTCCTTTTGCTACTAATGTTTCATGAAAGAAGTACCTGATCATATTTGCTTTAATAATAACAATATTTGACACCTGTACAGTGTTTTATACATTTTGGCAGCCCATATATAAACAAACTCTGAATCTTTGAGCAGTATTATTCTGTTGGAATATACATGGTACACAAAACTCATGAAGGTGTGGCATTCATGCCCAGTGCCGCTGAATTAAACAAAAATATAATAAATCTTGTCATGACTTTGATGATTTGAGAATGTTAAGACACAACAATTTTTATCCAGAATCAAACATTTTCAGAAATGCTGGCCTAAATAAGGCTTTAATACAAAAGCTTTTCTTCTCCTGTGTAGTAAATTATAGTAATTTTTTTCCATCATCCACTTGAGATATTTTGGAAATACAAAACTATTATTATAGATTTCAAAAGACTACGCTCCTGGATGGCATTTGAATTGGTTACTAGGAAAAATCAGGGGGAAGTTGATGAACCTGAGAACTTCAAGGGTGAATTATGAATTGGATGTAGGCTATGTCTCGTGATATGATATAGACGTGTCACCTGCATGAATTTCAGACTAGAAATGAGAACATATTGGAATGCCTGGCAAGAGGTCTGGGCAAAAAGAGATAGCAGTTAGGTGTGGCCCAAAAGAAGTGGAGTGATAGAGGTCAGCAGGCTTTTGGATGACAGTGCACGTGCTAGATCCAGATCCTGGCTAGAGTATAAACTGAATGGTACCACATAAGATGGAAGTTACAACTTCTGGAAAAGAAGACTGAATCATAGAGAATGAATAGAAGAGGGCAGAACATTGTAGTCATTCAAAAGTAACAAAGAGAAAGATTAGCAGGATGATCCTAGAGCTTGGGAAGGAATTTTGGGAGATCCTGAGGGAAGTTCTCACCTCATCTAAAAGAGCAAGAAATAGTCACAGATCCAAGAAAATGAGAAAAATCTAATGATCAGCTCAGCTGAGTGGCCAGAGGGATGGATGGATGGATCCTAGAACCAGAATCTGAGAAGAGTCTTAGAATTTCATTTCTGAAACTCTCCCAGATTTGACAATCAAGTTTTTCTCATTCTACCTATTGCTAAAGGCCATGTACTTTCATCTGGCATTCATCCAAGGCAAGGCTGGGCATTTTCTACTCTCAGATCAGATCCAAAGTCAATGTTAATGAACTGAAATAAATATTATTTATGTTTCTAAAACATTTGGTTGGACCGGCAGAGTAGACATAAGGACCGATATTCAACTTTGAGTATGTATCTTAAAATCTCATGGTGTTTTACTCTCAGGTGCAACCTAACAAAGCCCAGATAGCCTCTTTTCCAGGACTATCTCCTGCTCAGAGAAACAAACAGGAAATCAGTCACTTAGAATCACACAATAGGGTGCATCAGGAGAGTATGGTATAAGTTACTCTGTGAATCGAGATTTAAAACCATCTGTTTCAAAGTTCTTACTTCACTGTTGGCCTCTCATAAGTCTCACTGATGTCTTAAACAAACAAGCAATGATGTTAACCAGAAGGGTGTTGTTACCAGTTTCCCAGCAATTTTGAGATGGTCTTTTGAGGACTCTGTGGTTGCTTGCTTGAGACTCCATGAAGGTGCAACAGAACTTACAGCATAAATAAAGTGATTTCTTGCATCCTTAGATGCCTCCTAACATGTTTCTAAAATTGAAGTAACTTTTTCATTTGTTGTACATAGCTAATCTCTGGTTATTTGGAATTATTA
Source organism: Plecturocebus donacophilus (assembly GCA_004027715.1). Taxonomy (NCBI): domain Eukaryota; kingdom Metazoa; phylum Chordata; class Mammalia; order Primates; family Pitheciidae; genus Plecturocebus; species Plecturocebus donacophilus. The sequence goes on along the minus strand of PVKP010032809.1, from coordinate 18,055 downwards.
TTGGTTAAAGGGATCTGAGTGTTGGTTTTAGAGAAAACAGCAAAGACTCTCCTGCTTTGCAGAGTAAAAACAACAAATGGGAAAATCGATGGTAGTAGCTGTGAAAGAGGACAACCAGGTCCAATACTTAAGGCCTGCAGAAGATGAAAATGGGTCACCAAGATACCAAACTTAACCCAAGACGTTATCCTGGATATCTCAGTGAAAAGAAGTCAGTGTTAGACATAAAGGCTGCACTAGGCCAACAATTCTCTGATTCAGATGGGAAAACATGGTATGTAGAAGGTGATGTGGTGACTACACACACACCTCAAAGGTATTATTGGATAGGTTCCAGGCCATTGCAATAAAGTGAGTCACATGAATTTTTCCAGTTTTCTACTGCATATAAAAGTTATGACTATACTACATTGCAGTCTGTGAATTGTGCAATAGCATTATGTCTAAAGAAGACAACACACCGACCTTTATTTAAAAATATTTTATTGCTAAAAAATGCTACCAGTCTTCTCAGCCTTCAGCAAGTTGTAATCTTTTTGCTGGTGGAGGGTCTTGCCTCAATGCCGATGGCAGATGATTGATCAGGGTAGTGGTTGCTGAAGGTTGGCGTGGCTGTGATACTTTCTTAAAATAAGACAACAGTGAAGTTTGCTGCATTGATGAACTCTTCCTTTAACAAAATGTTTCTTCTTAGCCTGCTATTCTGTTTGATAGCATTTTACCCAAGTAGAACTTCTTTCAAAATTGGAGTCAGTCCTCTAAAACCCTACCACTTCTTTATCAATTAAGTTTATGTAATATTCTGATCTTTTTATTGCCATTTCAACAATGTTCACAGCATCTTCAGGAGAAGATTCCATCTCAAGAAACCACTTTCTTTGCTTATCCATAAAAAGCAACTTCTCATCCATTAAAGTTTTATGACGAGATTGCAGCAACATCTTCAGGCCCCACTTCTAATTCTAGTTCTTCAGTTACTTTTTCTGCTTAAGTCTGGAATCTCTCAAAGCCATACACAATGTTAGGAATCAACTTTTTCCAAACCTTTGTTACTATTGACATTTTCAGCTCCTCCCATGAGTCAGCAATGTTCTTATTAGCATCTAGAATGGTGAATTCTTCCCAGAATGTTTTCAACTAACTTTGTCCGAGTCCATTAGAGGAATTGCTATGGCAGCTATAACCTCACAAAATGTATTTTTTTTAAATAATAAGACTTGAAATTTAACATTATTTATTGATCCATGTGCTATAGAATGAATGATGTGTTAACAGGCATGAAAACAACATTAATCTCCTTGTATATCTCCTTCAGAGCTCTTGGGTGACCATGTGTATTGTCAATGAACAGTAATATTTTGAAAGAAATCTTTTTTTCTGAGCAGCAGATCTCATCAGTGGGCTTAAAATATTCAGTAAACCATGCTGTAAACAGATATGCTATTACCCAGGCTTCGTTGTTCCACTTATAAAGTACAGGCAGAGTAAATTTAATGTAATTTTTTTGGGGGGGGGGAAAGTAGACTTTAAGCCCTCCAAGCCCCATGAATCAGAATCTACTTTTTATTTATTTATTTATCTTTATATATATTTTATGTTCTGGGATACATGTCCAGGACATGCAGGTTTGTTACATAGGTACACATGTACCATGGTGGTTTGCTGCACCCATCCACCTGTCGTCTACATTAGGTATTTCTCCTAATGCTATTCCTACCCTTGCCCACCCTTGCCCACTGCAGCAGGCCCCAGTGTGTGATGTTCCCCTCCCTGTGTCCATGTATTATCATTATTCAACACCCACTTCTGAGTGAGAACATGCAGTGTTTGGTTTTCTGTTCCTATGTTAGTTTACTGAGAACGATGGTCTCCAGCTTCATCCATGTCCCTGCAAAGGACATGAACTCATTCTTTTTTTATGGCTGCATAGTATTCCATGGTGTATATGTGCCACACTTTCTTTCCAGTCTATCACTGATGAGCGTTTGGGTTTCTTCCAAGTCTTTTCTATTGTGAATAATGCTGCAATAAACATATGTGTTAATTTATTTACATGTATGTGTCTTTATAGTAGAATGGCTTATAATCCTTTGAGTATATACCCAGTAATGGGATTGCTGGATCAAACAGCATTTCTGGTTCTAGATCCTTGAGGAATCACCACACTGTCTTCCACAATGGTTGAACTAATTTACACTCCCACCAACAGTGTAAAAGTGTTCCTATTTCTCCATATCCTCTCCAGCATCTGTTGTTTCCTAACTTTTTAATGATCGCCATTCTGACTGTCATGAGATGGTATCTCATTATGGTTTTGATTTGCATTTCTCTAATGACCAATGATCTTTTTTTTCATGTTTGTTGGCCACATAAATGTCCTCTTTTCAGAAGTGTTTGTTCATATCCTTCACCCACTTTTTGATGTTTTTTTTTTTCTTGTAAATGAATTTAAGTTCCTTGTAGATTCTAGATATTAGCTCTTTGACAGATGACTATATTGCAGAAATCTAATCTGTAGGTTGCCTGTTCATTCTAATGATGGTTTTTTTTTGCTGTGTGAAGCTCTTTAGTTTAATTAGATCCCATTTGTCAATTTTGGCTTTTGTTGCCACTGCTTTTGGTGTTTTAGTTATGAAGGCTTTGCCCATGCCTATGTCCTGAATGGTATTACCTAGGTTTTCTTCCAGGGTTTTTATGGTTTTAGGTTTTACATTTAAGTCTTTAATCCATCTTGAGTTAATTTTTTATAAAGTGTAAGGAAGTGGTCCAGTTTCAGTTTTCTGCATAAGGCTAGCCAGTTTTCCCAATACCGTTTAAATAGGGAATCTTTTCCCCATTCCTTGTTTTCTTCAGGTTTGTCAAAGATTGGATGGTTGTAGATGTGTGGTATTAATTCTGAGGCCTCTATTCTGTTTCATTGGTTTATATATCTGTTTTGGTACCAGTATCATGCTGGTTTGGTTACTGTAGCCTTGTTTTTGTTTGTTTGTTTGTTTTTTGCTTAGGATTCTCTTTGCTATACAGGTAATTTTTTGGTTGCATATGAAGTTTAAAGTAGTTTTTCTAATTCTGTGAAGAAAGTCAACGGTAGCTTGATGTGAATAGCATTGAATCTATAAATTACTTTGGAAAGTATTTTATAGTATCCATGCTCATGGATAGTAAGAAGTATCCATGCTCATGGATAGTAAGTATCTATGCTCATGGATAATAAGTATCTATGCTCATGGATAGTAAGAATCTATAAGTATCCATGCTCATGGATAGTAAGTATCCATACTCATGGATAGTAAGAATCTATATCATGGTCATTATCATGGTCATTATCATGATATAGATTCTTACTATCCATGAGCATGGAATGTTTTTCCATTTGTTTGTGTCCTTTCTTATTTCCTTAAGCAGTGGTTTGTAGTTCTCTTTGAAGAAGTCCTTCACATCCCTTATAAGTTATATTCCTAGGTATTTTATTCTCTTTGTAGCAATTATGAATAGGAGTTTACTCATGATTCGGCTCTCTGTCTATTATTGATATAGAGGAATGCTTGTGATTTTTGTACATTGATTTTGTATCCTGAGACTTTGCTAAATTTGCTTATCAGCCTAAGGAGTTTTGGGGCTGAGACAATGGAATTTTCTAAATATACAATCATGTCATCTGCAAACAGAGACAATTTGACTTCCCCTCTTCCTATTTGAATATGTTTTATTTCTTTCTCTTGTCTGATTGCCCTGTCCAGAACTTCCAATACCATGTTGAATAGGAGTGGTGAGAGACAGCATCCTTGTCTTGTGCTGATTTTCAAAGGTAGTGTTTCCAGCTTTTGCCCATTCAGTATGATATTGGCTGTGGGTTTGTTATAAATAGCTCTTATTATTTTGAGATATGTTCCACCAATATCTAGTTTATTGAGAGTTTTTAGTATAAAGGGGTGTTGAATTTTATTGAAGGCCTTTTCTGCGTCTATTGAGATAATCATGTGGTTTTTGTAATTGGTTCTGTTGAATTTTATTGAAGGCCTTTTCTGCATCTATTGAGATAATCATGTGGTTTTTGTAATTGGTTCTGTTTATGTGATGGATTACATTTATTGATTTGCATATGTTGAACTAGCCTTGCATCTCAGGGATGAAGTCAACTTGATAGTGGTAGATGAGCTTTTTGATGTACTGCTGGATTCCATTTGCCAGTATTTTATTGAGGATATTTGCATTGATGTTCATCAGGGACATTGACCTGAAATTTTCTTTTTGTTGTTGTTGTTGTTGTGTCTCTGCCAGGTTTTGGCATCATAAAATAAGTTACAGAGGAGTCCCTCTTTTTCTATTGTTTGGAATAGTTTCAGAAGGAATGATACCAGCTCCTCATTGTACCTCTGGTAGAATTCAGCCGTGAATCTGTCTGGACCTGGCCTTTTTTTTGGTTGGTAGGCTATTAATTACTGCCTCAATTTCAGAACTTGTTATTGGTCTATTCAGGGATTTGACTTCTTCCTGGCTTAGTCTTGGGAAGGTGTAAGTGTCCAAGAATTTATCAATTTATTCTAGATTTTCTAGTTTATTTGCATAGAGGTGTTTATAGTATTCTCTGATGGTAGTTTGCATTTCTGTGGGATCAGTGGTGATATTCCCTTTTTCATTCTTTATTATCTTATTTGATTATTCTCTCTTTTCTTCTTTATTAGTCTGGCTAGTGGTCTATCTATTTTGTTAATCTTTTCAAAAAACCAGCTTCTGGATTCGTTAATTTTTTGAAGGATTTTTTTTGTGTCTCTATCTCCTTCAGTTCTGCTCTGATCTTAGTTATTTCTTGTCTTCTGCTAGATTTTGAATTTGTTTGCTCTTGCTTCTCTCTTTTACTTGTAATGTTAGGGTGTCAGTTTTAGATATTTTCCCCTTTCTCATGTGGGCATTTAGTGCTATAAATTTCCCTCTTAACACTGCTTTAGCTGTGTCCCAGAAATTCTGGTATGTTGTGTCTTTGTTCTCATTGGTTTCAAAGAACGCATTTATTTCTACCTTAATTGTGCTATTTACCCAGTAGTCACTTGGGAGCAAGTTGTTCAGTTTCCATGTAGTTGTGTGGTTTTGAGTGAGTTTCTTAATCTTAAGGTCTAATTTGATTACTCTGTTGTCTGAGAGAGACTGTTTGTTATGATTTCCATTCTTTTGCATTTGCTGAGGAGTGTTTTATTTCCAATTATGTGATTGATTTTAGAGTAAGTTCTATGTGGTGTTGAGAAGAATGTATATTCTGTGAATTTGGGGTGGAGGGTTTTGTAGATGTCTATTAGGTTCACTTGATCCAGAGCTGAGTTCAAGTCCTGAATATCCTTGTTAATTTTCTGCCTCGTTGATCTGTCTAATATTGACAGTGAGGTGTTAAAGTCTCCCACTCCTATCTAAGTCTCTTTGTAGGTCTCTTAGAACTTGCTCTGTGAATCTGGATGCTCCTGTATTGGGTGCATATATATTTAGGATAGTTAGCTCTTCTTGTTGCATTGATCCTCTTACCATTATGTAATGCCCTTTTTTTTTTGGTCTTTTTTGATCTTTGTTGGTTTAAACTCCATTTTATCAGAGACTAAGAATGCAACTCCTGCTTTTTTTTTTTTTTTTTTTTTTTTTTTTTTTTTTTTTTTTTTTTTTTTTTTTTTTTTTTTTTTTTTTTTTTTTTTTTTTTTTTTTTTTTTTTTTTTTTTTTTTTTTTTTTTTTTTTTTTTTTTTTTTTTTTTTTTTTTTTTTTTTTTTTTTTTTGCTTTCCATTTGCCTGGTAAATCTTCTTCCATCCCTTTATTTTGAGCCTAGGTGTGTCTTTGCATGTGAGATGGGTCTCCTGAATACAGTATACCAATGGGCCTTGACTCTATCCAATTTTCCAGTCTGTCTTATAATTGAGGCATTTAGCACATTTACATTTAAGGTTAATGTTATTGTGAATTTGATTCTGTCGTCATGATGCTAGATGGTTATTTTGCACATCCGTTGATGCAGTTTCTTCATAGTGTCATTGGTCTTTATATTTTAGTATGTTTTTGTGATGGCTAGTACCGGTTCTTTTCCATATTTAGTGCTTCCTTTAGGAGCTCTTATAAGGCAGGCCTGGTGGTGACAAAATTCTTCAGCATTTACTTGTCTGTAAATGATTTTATTTCTCCTTTGCTTGTGAAGCTTAGTTTGGCTGGATATGAAATTCTGGGTTGAAAATTATTTTCTTTAAGAATGTTTAATATTGGCCCCTACTCTCTTCTTGCTTGTAGGGTTTCTGCAGGCAGATCTGCTGTTAGTCTGAATAGCTTTCCTTTGTGGGTAACCTGACCTTTCTCTCCGGCTGCCCTTAACATTTTTTCCTTCAGTTCAACCTTTATGAATCTGAAGATTATGTGTCTTGGGTTTGCTTTTCTTGAGTAGTATCTTAGTGCTGCTCTCTGTATTTCCTGAATTTGAACGTTGGTCTGTCTTGCTAGGTTGGGGAAGTTCTCCTAGATAATATCCTGAAGTGTGTTTTCCAACTTGTTTCCATTCTCCCCGTCACTTTCAGGCACACCAATTAATCATAGGTTTGGTCTTTTCACATAGTCCCATATTTCTTGGAGGCTTTGTTTATTCCTTTTCATTCTTTTTTCTCTAATCTTGTCTTCACAATTTATTTCATTAAGTTGATCTTCGATCTCTGATATCCTTTCTTCCACTTGATTGATTCGGCTACTGATACTTGTGTATGGTTCATGGAGTTCTTATGCTGTGTTTTCAGCTCCACCAGGTCATTTATGTTCTTCTCTAAACTGGTTATTCTAGTTAGCAGTTCCTGTAAGATTTTATCAAGGTTCTTAGCTTCCTTACATTGGGTTAGAACATGCTCCTTTAGCTCAGAAGAGTTTGTTGTTACCTACTTTCTGAAGCGTACTTCTTTCAATTCATCAAACTCATTCTCTGTCCAGTTTTGTTCCCTTGCTGGTGAGGAGTTGTGATACTTTGGAGGAGAAGAGGCATTCTGATTTTTGAAATTTTCAGCATTTTTGTGCTGATTTTTCCTCATCTTCGTAGATTTATCTACCTTTGATCTTTGATGCTGATGACCCTTGGTTGGAGTTTTTGTGTGAACATTCTTTTTGTTGATATTGATGTTATTGCTTCAACCCCCTTCCAGAGGAGTGAATTGCTCTGTTTCACTGGAGTTCCAGATGCCAGTGGGGTACAAATAAGAAACTCCTGCAGCTAGCTCAGTGTCTGCCCAATGGCTCCCCAATTCTGTGCTTGAAACCCAGGGCCCTGGTGGTGTAGGCACCTGAAGGAATCTCCTGATCTGTAAGTTGCAAAAACCATGGGAAAAGGGTAGTATCTGGGCCAGATTACATGGTCCCTCACAGCACCCTGCCTCATGGTTTCCCTTGGCTAGGGGAGGGAGTTCCCTGACCTCTTGCACTTCCAGGGCAATGCCCTACCCTGCTACATCTCACTCTCTGTGGGCTGCACCCAGTCTAACCAGTCCCAGTGAGATGAACTGGGTAACTCAGTTGGAAATGCAGAAATCACACAACTTCTGCAGACTGGAGCTGTTCCTCTTTGGCCATCTTGCCATATTGCCCTGAGTTAGCATAATTTTTTTTAAAGCTGTAGGATTCCTGGACTGGCAAATAAGCATTGGCTTCAATTTAAAGTCAGCAGCACATTAATCTATAACAAGAGAGTCAGCTTGTCCTTTGAAGTTTCACAGCCAAGCATTGCCTTCTCCTCTCTAGCTACAAAAGTCCGAGATGGCATATGCTTCCAATAAAAGGCTGTTTTGTCTACATTGAAAATCTGTTGTTTAGCATACCCATCTTCATCAGTGATCTTAGAAAGACCTTCTGGATAACTTGCTGCAGCTTCTATATAAGCACTTGCTGCTTCACCTTGCACTTTTATGTTATGGAGACAGCTTCTTTCCATAAACCTCATGAACCAACATCTATTAGTGTCTAACTTCTCTTCTGCTCTTCCTCACCTCTCTCAGCCTTTATAGAATTGAAGAGAATTAGGGCCTTGCTCTTGATTAGGTTTTGAGGTGGAATGTTGTGGCTGGTTTGACCTTCTATCCAGACCACAACTTCTTCCATATCAGCAATAAGCCTTTCACTTTCTTTTAATTTGTGTGTTCACTGAAGTAGCACTTTTAATGTCATTCAGGAACTTCTCCATTGCATTTACAACTTAGTTAACTGGTGTAAGAGGCCTAGCTCTAAGCCTATCTCAGCTTTCATAGCTTTCCCACTAAGCTTAATCATTTCTGGCTTTTGATTTAAAGTGATAGAATCTGCCTTTTACTTAAACAGTAGGAGGCCATTGTAGGGTTATTAGTTGACTTAATTTCAATTTGTTGTGTCTCAGGTAACAGAAAGAGGAGGGAAGACAGTGGAATGGATGGCTGGGGCAGTGGAGCAATCAGAACACACCCAACATTTATGCGTTAAGTTTACTGTCTTACATGGGCATGATTTGTGGTGTCTCAAAACAATTACAATAGTAACATCAAAAGTCACTGATTACAGATAATCGTAACAGATTGTAAAATAATAATGAAAAAGTTTGAAATACTGTGAATATTACTAAAAATGTGACATGGAGACAAAACATGCAGATGCTGTTGGAAATTGCCATACACCTTCAATTTGTAAAAAATGAAACAAATACAGTGTCTGTGAAGCACAATAAAATGAGCTATGCCTGTAATAACAAGAGTTTATAGATGTTCTACAAAATTGTTTGAAACACCAAGTTATCAAAAGAAGAATCGATAGCTACATGGGATGAGAACTAACATTTCCTGAGGTATTTTTGTATGTGTTTACATTTTATCTCAGCAACATTTGTGCAAGATAGGTGATTAATACTAATTTCAGAGAAAGAAACTAAAGCTACAAAAGATGATGCAACTTGTTTGAGATTTGAATTTAGATCTGTCATTTGAGTTAGCTCCAGAGTGACAAATGCAGATGTTACTTCCCTTATTTGATGTTAATTTTCATGAAACTGTGTCTGTCTCATGCCTGTTAACTAGTAACATCTACAGCTAAAAGAATAAATGTCAAACATTAGGAGAATGATGTTGAAGCACTTTGCTTTTCAGGGCCTTGGGAGTCCTTAGAGTTGCCTCAGAAACTATCTTAAACAGCAAAAGAAGAACTGAGCTGATGGGGCTCTAAATCACCACCTTCACCTTAACCAGAGAAGCATCATTTTGTCTTTTTATATACTGGAATTTATACAAATATTTTATTTGGAGGAAGGATTTCAGGCCTACAGAAGTTTAAAAAATAGATACCAGGATTACCTATAGGCAAACAACTTTCATAAAAGTTTTCAATTGACAATACAACCATTGTAGGAAAAAACAAAACACTCTTTTTTTTGCAACCCAGTAACTTGCTATGGCAAGAAACAAATATTTCTTGAAAATATATATACCATATTCTGTCAGTTGATTACAACTTTTTGTTCTAATCAATGAAGATGATTTTGTTTCATGGGAGGAGACACACTTTTGAAAAACTAAGACAAAGCACCTATTGGACCCAAAGACCGGTACATGAGCACCTCTGTGAAATGCAAATGTGATCCCTCAGCTATTGCCACAGTAGTGGCTAGAAACATGGTTAATGGTGAAAATAGACAATAGCAGAAAAACAGGTGACTGATGCAAGTACTATGCTTGGCATTGCTGCTCAAATAACACTTCTTGACTACAATGGCTTTATCTACATGCATGGATGAATTAGAGAGGGAAATAAGACTAAGGTTCATTTCAAAAGCATGTTGGAAGAAAGCTTACTATACTTTTATCCATTAACTCCAAAGTATTAGTTAAAAACATTATTTTCTGAAAAAAATTACCTTTAGCAAATCAGCCTCAATGAGTGTTTCATTTTGCCAGATTTTCTGAACTTTGGTGACCCATTTTTATATGTTAAATAGGAAAAGAAATGACATTTTAAGGCAGATTTTTGCTTCACTAAAAGCTAAAATTATTAACTTTTGAACAAAGACCAAGTTGGACAAGAGCCTTTTTAATTTTGGAAATTTTTGTGGGAAGGCCTGGAAATAAAAAGTGACAAGTGAATGAGTTGGAAATTACAATAATAATTATACAACTTTGAACTTATCATCATAAATTGTAGATACTTGTTAGAATGCATACTAGGTTTCAACAAAGCAATACTAATGGGCATAATAAATCTTAAAGTGAAGCACGCAAGTATTTAAAACAAGCACTAGACTAACCAAAGAAAATATTTTAAATGAGCAATGCTAAATGAATCAAGTCCTTTTGAGGTAGCATGAGTCTCCTGGATCTCATGGTCTGGAGTATACCAGATGGTTTTTGCATGTACTAAAGTCCTGTTTGTGAGTATTACTAATGGAGCAAAAAGTAATAATGAGATAAAACATTAAAGATTAATGAAAGTTCTAACACAACTTGGGCCAATGAGAGAAGGTAGAAAATTAGCAGGATGTTTTAAAATGGAACAAATTCATCCACACAAAAGTAGACTTTTTTTTCTGCAGCCAGGTACAGAATTAAATCTAAAAGTTTAAAAATATATAATGGCATCATCACTAAGTATTAAAAATTAATAAAAATAAATCTATAGTGTGTATATTATATATAAATTATTGGGCCAATGAACAATAATGAAATAATTGATATATATATAATGTGATCATTCATTCCTTCAGAAAGATGTTCTTCTGTGGTTCTCTGTATTGATCACTAACTCTAAGGGAAATGGAGCAATTGTTTTGAGAATATTAAGGTAGAACAATAAAAAGTAAAGTCTGCATAAGTTGTCAGCATAATTTTATAGTTGTAAACAGCTCATCATTATTTAGTTTGCTTGCATTTCTCATTTTCCTCTCTCACCAGTACAATGGAATGGCTAGTTTAAAGCATTGCAGCCAATGTCAACTATTTTCTCCACACTATGTGTTTGTGACGAGAAATCTGGCCTTGTTCACTAAGGAGGTTTACAAAGTTGGCAGACTCAGATACTGTCTTTAAAGTGTGTATTTAAGGTGGGTGTCAAGTAGGGGCAGTATGCATGGGTGGAATTTACAATGCTGAAAATTTTAGAAAAGAAGGGGAAATGCCTTTGCTAACTCAATCATCTTCTGCTGACAGTAGCCTAGCTTTGGGGAAAAGGAATGCATTTATGTAATTCTTTTCTCTAGTAACCTTCAAGCTGACTCAAACATGTATTTTCTTCTTTTTCTTGACAGAACGCAATGAGCCAGATTTCCCCTTTCTCTTTGGTAAACTGGCTATTCCCAGGGGTGATGAATCTATGCAAAGCACACCCGCAAAACAGCAAGAGGCTATCCTGGAGCTTCTCACACAGAGTCTCATTTGTAAATGCCAAGAAAGGAGAGCAGATAGTCTATTTGTACCTTGCATTTTCTTCCTGCTATAGGAGAAGTGTTCAGAGTCCAGCTCTAACATTCCAATTTTCTGTATTTCTACACGTCAGCAAATAGTAGTGCATTTTAATTCCATGACTGTGACTGAGCTCATAAATATGCTTCCTCTGTCTCTTGAGTCTTTATCTCCAGCTCAATCTATGTCATAGAGCCTCAACTGTTATAGCTCTGAATAAATATATGTTGGATTAATAAATGAGTCTCTCAAAGACCATAACCACACACGGGTTAACTCTGCAAAGATCAGCTAGGTTGTTAATCTGGTTCTGGCTCTCTTAGGATGGGTGTCTCTGAACCTTTTCTCTCTGAAATACAGGAAGTAGGAAGAGTCGTTTTCCTTCATTATGCATGTGACACAGTGAACTAAATGTATAGGAGTCATGGGGAAGGTTCACCAGAGGGGAAGTTTGTTAAAAAGCACTCTGACAGCCCCTTTGGCTATTGTGAATTCATCAGAGCTAGCTAGCCAGATAAGATGTGCTCAATAAGTATCTGTTGTTGATCAATGACTTGTTGATTACAGAAAATGGGCAAGGGTTTCTGATCAGTCTGTTTACACATTCTATTGATTTCAGTTCTAAGCCTTCACTACTTGTGAAGTTAATTTTCAGGGGAACAGCAAGAAAGTAACTGATGCTCTGGGAGTTGGCAGATAAATACAGAAAGTTAACAGGATTCTCCTAAACATTATCTTGATGCTCAGTGTTGACCTCCAAGAGAGAGGGCTAGAGAGGACACTAGCAAAGCACAAGCAAATCTGTTTTCTGCTGAAGCTGGACTGTCATCTGCAAGGCTCTTGCCATGTGTCATGTCCAAAAACTGAAATAGTTTTTGCTAGGGAGTACAATGCAAGTGATTTCATGAGTCACCTTGAGTCAAATTAGCAACTGATTACATGAAGCTGTGATTTTGCAAAGTGAAACCCACTATGCAATGCTAACATTGATCATTTTCTTTTCCCATTGGAAATATGCAAATAGCAACAACAATTATTTTTGAAAGGTGCATTCTTTAAAAGCTTCTCAATGAAAAATTTACAGTAGTCCTTTGCCTTATCTGTGGTTTTTCTTTCCAAAGTTTCAGTTACCCATGGTCAGCTGCAGTCCAAAAATAATAAATGAAAAAGTCTAGAAGTAAACAATTCATATGTTTTCAGTTATGCCCCATTCTGAGTAGTGTGATGAAATCTTTCACCATCCCACTCCATCCTACTCAGGACACGAACCATTCTTTTGTCTAGTGTATCCATGCTGCATATACTACCCACCATTTAGTCACTTGGGAACCCCCTTGATAATTAGATTGAAAAAACATAGCATATGTAGGGTTCAGTACTATCCAAGGTTTTAGGCATCCACTGAGGCTCTTGGAATGTACCCCCCTCAGATAAATGTTTTCCCCCCTTTCATTAAATTGTAGTTTTCACATTAAAGTCATACTATTTTATGTTTGTTCCTATTAATGTATTGAGTATTTAAATTAAAATGAAATAATGGTTTAAGATCTAGAGTTCCAAACTTTTGTTGTACAAAGATCCTGTTTTAAATGTCAAAAATTCCCTGTACTTCCACATAATGTAATCAGTGAAGTTTTTACTACTCAATGATTAGGAAATTATGTAAGCAAAATGACATGATTGAATTCAGAGGTGCTTTTAATTGTTAGTATCTAGTTAGTCACAACAGAAATTCATTATATGTGAAGCTGACATCGCATAAAGACCATGCTTGACTTTATTAGAAAGTGCATTGTGGACTCTGCAGTAACTTGCTTGCCCGCTGGATTTTGTGACCACAGCTAGGGACCCATTAATCTAGAGTATGAACCAACTTGTGTGAGAGAGATCTCATCCCAGTGATTCTGGAGGCCATTAGACTGCCTTCTGTAGGAGAAACAAAGGAAGTGGTCTCTCTGGATAAGCCTCCTTGCAGAATGCTGTATGTGTACACAGAGGGGGCAGGATAAGACCACAGGCACTCTTTGTGGGCATCTGAAGGCATCAGTCATGGAGTTTTCACCTCATCCGTCATTGACAGTTTGCTGTTCTTACCTAAAAAAAGCCACATAAACCTCTGTCCATTTACATCAATCCAAATAATTTTGGGGTTCAATTCATATTTTGGATAGGTTGATTGGAAACAGCCTTCACAATAATTTTCTTTGTATAAAGATTTTTAGAATGGTTCTAGCTTGTTAGTGAGAGTAATTAAATTTTGTAAGTTATGTATATGATAACAAAATAAATATGAGATGTACAAACTTATAATCTATGTTACTTTTTTCATAGATTTAGAACTGATATTATGCTAAAATTATGAAACACAAAGGTAAGATTTCTCTATTGATATTGACAAAAAGAATCTGCCCTTTGGTCCATTAGGGACCCAAAATCTTTAGCTTGCCAGAAGAATAATAAATAAGAAAGTTTTACACTCCAGATTCAATTAGTTACAATAAGTTTTATATAGTTATATAAGTTTCTATGAATAGGAAAAATATGAGAGAATTTAAGAAACAGTGAATGTGATTTATGAGAAGTAAAATGTAGAAATGAAAAATATATCCAACAAATCTAAGAAATACAAACTTCAAGACAGTTAGATTGGTTCAATTATCATGAAGGTGAAAACATGTATTAAATTATGAGCCTCAGAAATTGAAGACTAAACAGAACTACAATGTATAATCTTGCCAGTTAATCTTCTTTTACTATGACCATTGTCTTCAATCATGACCTTGATGTCTTCAATTATAAATTTACCTGGGGAATAATTCTGGCAAAAATGTCTGGCATATATATACATATATATATACACACATATGTGTGTGTGTATGTATGTATATATGTATGTGTGTGTGTGTATATATATATATATAATGTGTGTATATATATGTATATATATATGCTCTTTGAGACTTTTCACAAGGACATCAAAGGCAGTTTTATAGCCAGTTATTTTTAAAAAATAACCTTATTAATAGATTTTTTCACAGCTTCAGAACAGTTATACATTATATATTATATGTCACATGCTAGGTTTATACAACATTACATTATATATTTAGTAAAACTCAAAATGTACGTTATCTTTGCATTTACTTAGTTTGAGTTTGAGTTATAAGAAATTTAGAACATAACATAAATTTAGAACATGAACATAAAGTTAGAACATAAAAAAACAAGAATTATTGAACAAAAAGCTATTTTCTTATTTCTACACTTTTTTCTAATTTAAGTACCTTGTATTAATTTTATATGCATTCTGATGTATTATTATATTAGACTATAATACCTGAAAATGGTGAAAGATTCTAGCTAAAATAAGATTGCAAAATACAAGTTATACATTTAGTTAAAAGAGCTTTTATACCCAAGTAATGTTGTGTTTAAAATTATTCCATTGAGAGTTTAACTTGCTCTCTCAAGATATATTTATTAAATTTCTACCATAGTCTATGCAAAATCACAATTGGAAATATAACTAAGTCCACACCCTTATGGAGCTCAGGTCTAGTAGATGAGATAAATACCTGAAGATATAACAAGATAAGTTCTGACACACATGTACAAAGTGAAATGGAAGCAATGAAGATGAAACAATTACCAGTGCCAAGAGTTCTGAGATGAGATATCTGGACAAAATAAAGAGTGAAGAGTTTTTCTAACATGAAATAGGCTAGAGGATGGGGTGGAAGCAGGAGGTGGTGGTAGAAGTGGAGACATTCTAAGTAAAGGGCAACATTCTGAAATTATGTGGAAAGTTTTCAAGGGAAACTGCCTAATTCTGTCATTTTCAAAACTGAATTCATGGTCTCTTCCAGATCTTAATTTCACACCTATTCATAAAAATATAAAAATTAAGTTGAAAGCAGAATATGTATTAATTTTCATGGAAAAATTTCTGAGAACTGTTAGTCCATCCATAGAAAGAACATTTTAAAAAACAAATGTTTAAATACCTGCCAACTCACCAATGTCCAAGACTCAAGCTGATCTTACAGCATGTAAGATCATGCTGAAAATCTCATCATTCTTTCCCTTCAAGTTGTCTTAGTGGGCAATGCCCTGACCTACACTGACATGCCAGTGATTACCTGTTTTCATACAGACTAATTCTCCACAAGTGCTCAGAGTCCCAGCAGGGGCTCAGATATTAGGAAATGTTCACATCCGTAAAGGGATCAGAAATTCTTTTAAAACAAAAAAGGAATCACTTTAAGGACAGAGCACAGTAGCTAAGGGAATCCTTCCAGCAATGTGAAACATAGTTGCTAGCTAGAGAGTCGTGCTTGAATTAACAATACTCAATGCTCCTGTAAAGGAACTGAAATCTCACATTCAGTCTTAGTGAAATTAATTGCAAAATGGCTGAATCATGGGAAAATGTGGACAGAGGAATGAATACACTAGCATTGTCTTGCTAGTTCTTAAAATGCCTCAGAGTCACTATGGAGCCACTCAAGAGTTTGAAGTGTTCTGGAAATAGAACCCTTAATGACCTTATTACAACAGGATTGGTTCCTCTTGGTCAACAGCGGTGGAGAGTAGATTCTTCTGAAGGATCATAATATAAGCTATATTTCCAGGAGAAACCAGGAAGTAATCCCACTTTCCTATCACCTCCAAAGAACAGAACTTCTGATTTGTCAAGGTGGCTGGCCGGGGTTGCTTACCTTTTCTGTCCATCACTGTGGCCTCAGGCACAGTGATCCTACTCCAGGCCCACTGAGCGCTACATCCTCAATCTTCTTCAAATAGAGCAACTGCTTCTACGAACATGGCTTCTTCAGTCTTCCTCCAGAGTGCCAGAACACCAAACTCGACACTGTTTCGTCTTTCATTTTTCTTAATCTTGGGAAGATGATGAGGTGCTGAGATGCAAATAAGCTAAAAGCAGTCCAAAAATTGTACACAGATCAGAGAAGACAAAGCTTTAAAATATATAAAATAGCGATAGAAAGGAAGAAAAATAAAACTTATTCCATGGTGAAATCTTGACTAACCCCCTTGATTAAAATTGTAATCCTTAATTGATCAAATTCACTTTTTAAAAACTTGCTTTTAAAATAGGCAAATCATAATGATTAGCAAATCATAAGAAGGGTTTTAGAATGCTTCAAGATTATCAATTTCAGGGTATGTACTTGAGCAAAATAAATTTATCTTACATTTCTACATTTCCTCTACTTTTACAGTTACAGTAAGAGACTTATTTGCAATTCAGAACACGAGTAATAAAAAGTATGCATTCATCAAAGAAAAATTACTAATATTCAGTACTATTGTATTTATGAATATGTGGTACCACATTTTAAGATCAATGGTTAAAAATTATAAGCAGAATGTATTATTTCCCCAGGATTCCAAAGAGTTACAGTTTTACTATATATAAAGCTTGTCGAGGACATATTTAGAAGAATTTATTCTAACCTATTTTTAAGAAATAAATCAGCAATGTGATATCTATTATTATTAGAATTACATCCCTACCTCTGCTTTAGAGCTTCTATTTTTCAGTCAGTCATACTAGGCAAAGTCAAGACGATGTTTATGGTTTTAGGTTACAGAGAGTTTGGATTCTAATCTAGTTTATAAAAGGTTGTCCCCATTATAAATGGATCCATTCATTCTGCAAATGTTTATTGTGCATCAACTGCCAGGCACTGTTCAATGTGCTCCCAGTACACCAGTGAGGACAGTAGTCTAAGTTTCATGGCCTTTGAGAGTTACATTCTAGTGGGGAGAGACATGGCAAAACAGAATAAGGCCAAGGCAGGAGGATCACTTGAGGCCAGGAATTTGAGGCCAGCCTGGGAAACAGAGGTGAGACCCCCATCTCTACAAAATTAATTAATTAATTAATTAATTTTTAAAAAATAATTGGACTTGGTGGTCCATGCTTGTAAGCCCAGTTACTTGGGAGGCTGAGGCAAGGGGATCTCTTTAACCCAGGATTTCAAGGCTGCAGTGAGCTCTAAGCATGTCATAAACTTCCAAGACAGAGCAAGACCCTGTCTCTAAAACATCAAACAAGCAAACAAAAATATAATAAATAACAAAATTACATATATGTTCAAAGGTGATGAGGACTGTGAAAAAAAACAAAAATATTCAACATCAAGAAAAGAATTGAGTATGCTGTGGTTGGGGAGAGGGTGAGAGAGAAGGGTGGATTTAATTCTTCAATAGGGTAGGCAGGATGAAACTCATTGAGAAGGTGAAAAGTGAGCAGAGATTTGAAGGAAGTGAGAGAGTAAGCCAAGTGGGTGTCTGGAAGAGCAGTGGCTCAGGGAGAGGAAATAGGCAGAACAAATATACCACTCCAGCACTTTCCTAAGGCAGCTAGAATGTCCCCAGACGCTGAACTTTAGAATTGGCTGCACCATTAGAAATCATATGGTTGAACTTTTATTTTTCACAGATAAGAAAACAAAGGCTGAAATAAAGTCAATGACTTCTCTAGGATTCCACATCCAGTTTATAGGAGAAGCAGGTCTTCCCAGCTCTCCTGTAAGTCTACCGTTCAGACCCTTTCTTTCTTTTTCCTTCTTTCTTTCTTTCTTTCTTTCTTTCTTTCTTTCTTTCTTTCTTTCTTTCTTT
>PVKP010032808.1:7615-25684 GCA_004027715.1 Plecturocebus donacophilus | reverse complement strand
GAACTGGATCACTTGGCCCTTTCTCTTCTTATCTCCTCCCAGTTCAAAATGCTTGCATCTCTTAATGGCCAGCATCCTCTTGGATCTGCAGTTAGGCTCAACACATTCCAGCCGGAGCACAATCTTCTTTGTGGTCTTAGCCTTCTTCCGGAAAATTGGCTTTGTCTGCCCACCATAGCCACTCTGCTTCCGATCATAGCGCCTCTTTCCCTGGGCATACAAGGAATCCTTGCCCTTCTTATACTGTGTCACTTTGTGAGGCTGATGCTTGCCACACTTCTTACAGAAGGTTCTTCGGGTTTTAGGTACGTTGACCATCTTTGCAGAAGGGCTGGTCTCTCTATATGATGAAAACTGTAATAAAATATTTAAAATAAGACATTAAACATTCCGAAAAGTGAAAGTGCTATACAAGCAGACACTCATTTTCCATACAAGCAGACACAGGAAAACCGTGTACACAGATCATTAATATATAAATCCACCACGCATTCATTTTCCATATGAATAAATGCACATACAAGTGCATCCCTTTTTGAAACACTTCGTTTAAATTACTGGACGACTAATTTGTCGACCTAAAGGAAAAAACTGAGGCAAAATTCATCTAAGTAGAGTATTTGGGCCAAGTTTGAGGATTGCAACAGAGCACAGATTCAAACTGCCCTGAATAGCAGCAGATGCAAGTAGGTTTTCAAAAGAAAAATGGCAGTTCCTAAATTGTTTACCAAAACGTTACATTAAAATAACATAAGCAATTGATTGGCTATGCATCGTTCTTTTCATGACAAATTCCAGGAACATGGACATAATGGGTGAGACAGCTAGTCAGGGATAAAATGCCAGGCATGAAGTGGGGAGGTGTTTGAACTTCCATACTCCTGTCTCTCCAGGCTCAGCCAATTTTGCACACCCCAAATAACTCACAATGCTCCGGGCCATTTTTCTTTTCTCAGAACAAGACTCACGAAAATCAAGAGCAGCAGCTTTAGGAGGCCCAATACAGTCAGTTTTCTGTACGAAATGGGTTTAATTCTGCCCCAAAAGAAAGGCACGGTTCATTTAATTTTCTTCCGCAGAAAAGAGGTTAAGGACCAGAGTTTGACTAACCCCCCCCAACCCCCACATCCTCCATTTTCCAGCTCTAGTTCTGGAACTGTGGCTGGGGCTGTGCGCGACGTTGCAGCTACCGTTACCACCCGCCCCGTTCCTCCTCCGAGAACCAAATCAGCGTGGTTTCACTTTTCCCGGGCGGTCACCCGTCAGCAGCCACGAGGGCTGACGTGTCCTCATCAAACCCGCGCGCCTCGCGATCCTGTAGCCGCCATGCCTGAGTCCCTTTCCTGAAGGAAGAAGCCAGCTCTCGAACTAAGAAGCGAGGTCTGTGGGTCTCACCTTCCCTCTCCTACGAAGACTTAGTCCTACCCTAGATTCTGAGCAAGTGAGGCTCCTATTAGAACCGCTACAGTCCCGTTCTTAACTTAAACTTACCCAGAAACGGCGTCCAACACACTCGCCTCGCGCAGCTCTCGCCTAACAGGAAAGGGACGAAATGAGCGGAAGTAGGAACTGCACCTGAGCGACAGTACTGCGAACCAATAGGCAGCCGGCCACGGCGGCCAGGCGCCTTCGGACGCGTCTGGAAAGCACCAACCAACGATCTAAGGGGTGGGCCGGAGGGCTGTGGGCCCGAGTCCGCGGGCCAGTTGCGGGTTGTCAGAACGGTCGCCGCCCGAGTGAGTCCAGGCTGCGTCGCTCAGTCCTGGCCGTCTAGGGCCCGCATAAGGATGAGAGCTGAGAGGACGCAGGGCCGCTGGAGGCGCAGGTAACGAAGCTAGGGTGCGGTGAGGCCACAGCTGGGCTTCTTCCGGGACCCGTGGTGCTGAATGGAGAGGACCGAGACGAAGCCGAGCCGCGGCTCCTAGCGGTGGCGCCGATGCCGGAGCTGTAGCTGCCAGGCGAGGATGTGTGGAGCCCAGGCGGCGCGGGGTAGCTGAGCGCCCTAGGGCCCCAGGACCCTCGGGGCCCGGGATGAGTTAGCGAGGGCAGCTGCGGGGGCCAGTTCCGACCGCGACAGGCCAAGGCGACGGCCGCCGCCCGCCCGCCCCTTCCGTGCAGAAGCCGCTACTCCTTTCGTCGCCCGCCCGCCCGCGCTCCTGGCCCTGGAGACCATGAGGTTCCGCATCTACAAACGGAAGGTGCTAATCCTGACGCTCGTGGTGGCCGCCTGCGGTTTCGTCCTCTGGAGCAGCAATGGGCGACAAAGGAAGAACGAGGCCCTCGCCCCGCCGTTGCTGGACGCCGAACCCGCGCGGGGTGCCGGCGGCCGGGGCGGGGACCACCCATCTGTGGCTGTGGGCATCCGCAGGGTCTCCAACGAGTCGGCGGCTCCTCTTGTCCCGGCGGCCCCACAGCCCGAGGCGGACAACCTGACGCTGCGGTACCGGTCCCTGGTGTACCAGCTTAACTTTGATCAGACACTGAGGAATGTGGATAAGGCTGGCACCTGGTCCGCCCGGGAGCTGGTGCTGGTGGTCCAGGTGCATAACCGGCCCGAATACCTCAGACTGCTGCTGGACTCACTTCGAAAAGCCCAGGGAATTGACAACGTCCTCCTCATCTTTAGCCACGACTTCTGGTCGACTGAGATCAATCAGCTGATCGCTGAGGTGGATTTCTGTCCGGTTCTGCAGGTGTTCTTTCCTTTCAGCATTCAGTTGTACCCTAACGAGTTTCCAGGCAGTGACCCTAGAGATTGTCCCAGAGACCTGCCGAAGAATGCAGCTTTGAAATTGGGGTGCATTAATGCTGAGTATCCCGACTCCTTCGGCCATTATAGAGAGGCCAAATTCTCTCAGACCAAACATCATTGGTGGTGGAAGCTGCATTTTGTATGGGAAAGAGTCAAAATTCTTCGAGATTATGCTGGCCTTATACTTTTCCTAGAAGAGGATCACTACTTAGCCCCAGACTTTTACCATGTCTTCAAAAAGATGTGGAAACTGAAGCAGCAAGAGTGCCCTGAATGTGATGTTCTCTCCCTGGGGACCTATACTACCAGTCGCAGTTTCTATGGCATGGCTGACAAGGTAGATGTGAAAACTTGGAAATCCACAGAGCACAATATGGGGCTAGCCTTGACCCGGAATGCCTATCAGAAGCTAATCGAGTGCACAGACACTTTCTGTACTTATGATGATTATAACTGGGACTGGACTCTTCAATACTTGACTGTATCTTGTCTTCCAAAATTCTGGAAAGTGCTGGTTCCTCAAGTTCCTAGGATTTTTCATGCTGGAGACTGTGGTATGCATCACAAGAAAACCTGTAGACCATCCACGCAGAGTGCCCAAATTGAGTCACTCTTAAATAGTAACAAACAATACATGTTTCCAGAAACTCTAACTATCAGTGAGAAGTTTACTATGGTAGCCATTTCCCCACCTAGAAAAAATGGAGGGTGGGGAGATATTAGGGACCATGAACTCTGTAAAAGTTATAGAAGACTGCAGTGAAAAAAATCTCAATTACAAAAGCAAAAGTGACAGTCTTCTATTTTTGATATTTGTCCAAACAGGATATACAATTGAATAAAAGTTTAGGAACTGGTTTCTGCTTTAATAATAAAAAAAAAATCTTGTAAAAGGTGTCCAAATACATAATAATCTTTTCCAGTTATGTCTGATTAAGATTTAAAACTGAGGGTTTCATTTTGGAAGTAGAGTTTTAAAGCTCAATCTGTATCTGCTAAAAATGATTATTGTCGATTGATAGCAGAGGGGAAATTTTATTTAAATTGCATCTATTAATCTTTTTATCTGAAACTTTGTACACTTTTCCACTTTCAAAACCTATTTTAAGTACAGCAAATTTAAAACTGTCATAGTAAAAAGTATTACAGTGAAATTGTTGGAGTATTAATGGAACAAACCCAGTTTCCCTCTCTTGACACAGTTATTAGGAAGGATCGCTTCAGTGGTTTAAGAATTAAAAAGTTATGTTTGTTTAAACACCCTGTCAGAACCATCATTTTCAGTATGATAAATTCTTGTACTGTTGTGTTTTGTGTGTGCTTTGGAACCTTCATAGAACACACTTTTTTTGGAATGTATTTGATAAGAAAGTTTAAACTTTGTTTTCACCTCAATGTAGAAATATAGTGGTTTTGGTTTTTTTCTTTTAGTGCTGACAAAATAAAATACTCATTTTTGCATAAAAAGGTTCCTTATCCTTTTGCAGAATAAATTTTGTTTATATCAAAATTTAGTGAAGGCATTCTACAAGTTTTGAGTTAGCATTAAATTTTAATATTTACTATTGCTACATTGTATAGTTGAGTTTGAAATAATACCCAGCTCATGACAATGCATTCCCTTTGCAAGAAACTGTTTGGCTTTCAAATTACCCAGGCATAGATAATGAACAATAAAAAGTTGCTGTGTAAGGGAAATACAGCCTAAATTGTCAAAAGCCAGAAATGATAGCAAAGTTCAGCCATGCCAAAGTGAAATACTTTCTAGTGCCAGCTTTAACTTAAATCATACTTTTTAAAAGGACACATACAGAAAATTATAGGAAACAGGTGTAAATTTTGCTCTTTATTTAATGTAGAAGGTTATAGAATTTTCTCTTAATTTTCAATTGCATTCAACGAAAAGTTTCTCATAAAAGACTAATTTCTGTGTAAAGATATTATTAGTGGCCGGGTGTGGTGAGTCATGCCTGTAATCCCAGTACTCTAGGAGACTGAGGCCGGCAGATCACTTGAACTCAGGAGTTTGAGAACAGCCTGGGCAACATGGCAAAAACCCATCTCTACCAAAAATGCAAAAAATTAGTAGGGCATAGGTGTGCACCTGTAATCCCAGCTACTCGAGAGGCTGAGGTGGAAGGATCCTTTGAGCCTGGGAGGCATAGGTTGCAGTGAGCCTAGATCATGCCACTGCACTTCAGCCTGGGCAACAGAGTAAGACTCCATCTCAAAAAAAAAAAAAGTTACTTAAACCTAAGAAAACTATTAAATGGCTCTAAAAATTATTGCATCAATTTAAGATTTATAGTGGTTGAAAAGCACATACGCTCATCTAAGGTGAGGCAACCTTTAGACTCACCCTCACAGCCCTGTCTGGTGCTGGATTTTGTCTGGGGTTTATAAATAAGCGTAAATCATAAGACTTTGTACCTATTTCTGGCACTCTGACCTGACATTACTAGTTCAAAGAACTAAAGAAATTAGGTTATTTAGGTGCGGTGGCTCAGGCCGGTAATCCCAGCACTATGGGACACCGAGGTGGATGGATCACGAGGTCAAGCGATCAAGACCATCATGGCCAACATGGTGAAACCCCATCTCTACTAAAAATACAAAAATTAGCACACCTGTAGTCCCAGTTACTTGGGAGGCTGAGGCAGAAAAATTGCTTGAACCCAGGAGGCGGAGGTTGCAGTGAGCCGAGATTGCACCACTGCACTCCAGCCTGGCGACAGAGTGGGACTCTGTCTCAAATAAAAAAAAGAAAAGAAAAAGAAATTAGGTGGTTTCTAGAACTGAGCTAAGAAGGCCAGAATAAAGTAGTAGCTGTTTTTGAAACAGAAATAGATCAGCTCCTGGCTTTGGGGTTAGTGATTAGATCAACAAATATTTTCCTTTCTACATTTCCTTCCTTTCATTTTCTTGGGCTGTCCTAAAAATTTTTGTGAGAAAAAAAAACCTGTTAGGATCTTCTCTTTGCCTCACATTTTAGGTGTTATGAAAGACATTGATTATTGTAGGAAGCTGAGATGAGAGGGTAACTTGAGCCTAGGAGTTTGAATCCAGCCTGGACAACATAGCAAGACCCTGTGTTTTAAAAAGAAAGGAAGAAAGTGATTAGGAAACACTGGCTTTTTGTTTTGGTTTTTGTGTAGTAATATAATGAAAGCAATTCTCCTATCAGAGCAAATTACCAGAGTTTTTAAATTTCAGTTTTACTCTTAACTTTCTGTAAAACTGAAAGATGTTTTAATATTTCAGTAACTTCCAAGAAATACTTCAAAACTGAATTTTCAAAATCATTATTAAATAACTAAATCTATTATGTATATAGTTTGTGTGACAGAAAAGTAAAATATAGAGTTGATGAAAAATACATTTTTTCTGTTGTATTTGTATCATAATTGTTGAGATTAATAAAGTTCTTTCCCCTCTAAGCTCTATTTCAAGTTTAAATATGTCCTATTTAGTGAGACTTAGAAAGTTTTGAAATTCTACCCCCTATACATGTACTCGTAGTTCCAGTTAATTGCATTCTTGATAATTACTTTGTATGACAAACACAACTCAGTGAATATTTTGAAATTTTATTAAGTAATGATGAAAGCAAAATTTAACACAGAAGTATACACACACACACACACACAGGTTGTATTAAATCTAAATGTTTAACTCTCCAATAGAAAATATACACATCCATTACAGGAATCACAAAACTTAAACCTATAAGGAAACTTGAAACTCCAGAAGCAAAAAAAATATATATATCGCCAATTTACTCCATGAGAATCAAAACTGCAATTTAAAAAAACTTTTTTAAAATCAATTTTAGATATAGGCATTCTTTAATCTTAATATTTAAAGTTCAAAATTATATAGAATTAATCCAAATCATATAGCAAAGAATTCTGAAAACTGAATGCACAATTGGTCACATGATCTTTAATGACCTGTACACTACCATCCTGCATACTGGTTTCTTTTATGCTGTCAAATCCAGGTATATTGTGAACTATAGTTTTGTTCAGTAATGAAGACAGGTGATTTCCATCTATTTCTTTCTCTTCAGTTATTACTAGCTCATTTAAGTTATCTTTTTCCTCATGTGAGCAAGTAGCACTTTTTTCTCTTATAAATTCAGATTGCATTTTTGACTCAGGTTGCTGAGCTTTTCCAGGTATCATTTGAGAAACATCAAGAGACTCCTGTTGAAAGCATGTAACTGAACCAAAGCTATCTATTTGTAGTGCTTTAACTGCTACAGATGAATCAGAATCAGTTGTAGAGGTTTTACAATGTTCTATATATTCCTTTTCAGTTAGATGACTTTCTTCATCTACTCCTTCTTCCTTTGCTTGTAGCTGATCAGAGTTACTACATTCTTGCAACTGTGTCAAGAGAAACAACAAATTAATAATTCTTCTTTGAAATAATACAAAATTGTAGTAACCTCTGGAAATAAAAATTTTAACAGTTGTAAAGTAATAGCCCTCACAGACCTGCAGGTATACCTCCAGGCCTCTTTGTCAAAGTCATCCTCCAGCGTGCGCACGGTGGCCCACGCCTGTAATCCCAGCACTTTGGGATTCCGAGGTGGGTAGATCACTTGAGGTCAAGAGTTCGAGACCAGCCTGGCCAACATGCTGAAATCCCATCTCTACTAAAAACACAAAAATTAGCCAGGTGTGATGGTGCACACTTGTAATCCCCTTTACTCGGGAGGCTGAGGCAGGAGAATCACTTGAACCCGAGAGGCAGAGGTTGCACTGGGGCAATTTCATGCCACTACATTCCAGCCTGGGTGACAGAGTGAGACCCTGTCAAAAAAAGAAAGAAGGAAAAAAAAAAGACAAGCAGCATTTGAAGGATGACTTTTTTTTTTCAGATAGAGTCTCACTCTGTCGCCCAGGCTGGAGTGCAGTGGCGCGATCTCTGCTCACTGCAACCTCCACCTCCTGGATTCAAGCAATTCTCCTGCCTCAGCCTCCCGAGTAACTGGGACTACAGGTACCCACCACCATGCCAGGCTAATTCAATTATTCTTATAAGCATATTGTTGAATTTCTTGAATTTTCTTAAATTCGTCTAATTTTTCAGAGCCTCCCTTCTAATAACATGTCTGTCAATTGTGGTAGTTACTAAATTATTTGCATCTTCAATATTGAAGACTACAAAAATGACCAAAATTAAGGTTGAATTAGAAATAATGTACAAATTGTATAACACAGTTCCCATGGTTTGAGAGTCAAAAAAGGCTGTGTATGTCCCTGCACTAGTACTCAAACTTCCTAAATGTTAGTTTCTCTTTGTTCCTCCTTCTAGGATTATTTTGGGATTAAATGAGATAATGTGAAAATAAATAGCAAAGTGTTCAGCACATTGTAAATACACAGACAAAAGGCTTTTCTTGGCCGGGCGAGGTGGCTCACTTCTGTACTCCTAGCACTTCAGGAGGCCAAGGTGGGTGGATCACAAGGTCAGGAGATTGAGACCATTCTGGCTAACACAGTGAAACCCCATCTTTACTGAAAATACAAAAAATTAGCCAGGCGTGGTGGCACATGCCTGTAGTCGCAGCTATTTGGGTGGCTGAGGCAGAAGAATCTCATGAACCCAGAAGGCGGAGGTTGCAGTTTGCCGAGATCACGCCACTGCACTCCAGCCTGGGCGACAGAGGGAAACTCTGTCTCAAAAAAAACCGAAAAAACAAAAAGAAAAAAAAGCTTTTGTGGCCATCAGTGAAGCAAGAGTGGCCAAAATGAAGATCAATCCCTTTTTGACTTCTGACGAAAGCAAGAATCGCAAAAGGCATTTCAATGCACCTTCCCACATTCGCAAGAAGATTATGTCTTCCCCTCTTTCCGAAGAGCTGAGACAGAAGTACAACATGCAATCCATGCCCATCTGAAAGGATGATGAAGTTCAGGTTGTACAAAGACACTATAAAGGTCAGCAAATTGGCAAAGTAGTCCAGGTTTACAAGAAGAAATATGTCATCTACATTGAACAGGTGCAGCAGAAAAAGGCTAATGGCACAACTGACCACGTATACAACCCCAGCAAGTTGGTTACCAGCAGGTAAAACTGGACAAAGACCGAAAAAAAGATCCTTGAACGAAAAGCCAAATCTCGCCAGTCAGGAAAGGAAAAGGGCAACTACAAGGAAGAAACAATTGAGAAGATACAAGAATAAAGTAATCTTATATACAAGCTTTGATTAAAACTTGAAACTAAGAGAAAAAAAAAAAAAGACTTAACATCACTCTGCCCAGCCATTATGTACATTTTAAGTTATGACATTAAGAAATTGATAATTTGTTAGGCTTTAACTCTGTAACTCCGTGCTTAGTTACTCTGATATAGAGCCCACCAAATTCCTTACCTTTGCATTAATTTGAATCTTATTATCTGTAACCTGAAGAACTTCAATTAATGGTGGGGTTGAGGACGTAGACTGTTCGAATGGAGAGCTCAGGACTTCTTCAAGAAACTCATTAACATTTTCTTCATTGACAAATAACCTTTCCTAAAATAAAAAGGGAAAAAATATTCTGCCTTCTAAGTCATACTTGACACAGTTGTATCTCAAAGCAGTTCAGAAAAATTCTCAACATTGTTCACATTTACACTTTTTAAAAT
Organism: Plecturocebus donacophilus; assembly: GCA_004027715.1. Classification (NCBI taxonomy): domain Eukaryota; kingdom Metazoa; phylum Chordata; class Mammalia; order Primates; family Pitheciidae; genus Plecturocebus; species Plecturocebus donacophilus. The sequence goes on along the minus strand of PVKP010032808.1, from coordinate 16,293 downwards.
GTTTATTTTAGTGTTATTCCTAAGAGCTGTCTTGGAAAAATTTAAGTTTGGTATTGTACAGGGCAATAAGAGTTGAACAAACATAAATGTATAGGAAATGAACCTAAAAGAAAGAGGTCTTGGTACTTTTTCTATTAAATCTAACCTTTTATTATTTCTTTTTTTTTTTCTTTCATTTTTTGTTTTTTTGAGACATAGTCTTACTCTGTCGCCCATGCTGGAGTGTAGGACGCAATCTCGGCTCACTGCAACCTCTGCGTCCCGGGTTCAAGCAATTCTCCTGCCTCAGCCTCCTGAGTAGCTGGGATTACAGGTGACCACCACCACATCTGGCTAATTTTTGTATTTTTGGTAGAGGCAGAGTTTTACATGTTGGCCGGGCTGGTCTTGAACTCCTAACCTCAAGCTATCCACCTGCCTCAGCCTCCCAAAGTGCTGGGATAACAGGCGTGAGCTACTGCACCTGGCCCCTTTTAGTATTCCGTAAGAATAACATTGTCTCACTCAGCTGGGCGCAGTGGCTCACGCCTATAATCCCAGCACATTGGGAGGCTGAGGCAGGCGGATCACCTGAGGTCAGAAGTTCAAGGCTACCCTGGCCAACATGGCGAAATCCTATCTTTACTAAAAATACAAAAATTAGCCAGGCATGGTAACAGGCACCTTTAATCCCAGCTACTCAGGAGGCTGAGGCAGGAGAATTGCTTGAACCCGGGAGGCGGAGGTTGCAGTGAGCCTAGATCACGCCATTGCACTCCAGCCTGGGGAATAAGAGCGACACTTCACCTCCAAAAAGAAAAAAAGATAAAGAAAAGAATAACATCGTCTCTAGGGCTATAAATGGGATCCCAGACACAAAATATAATTCAGCTTTAGAACATTTCCTAATGAGGTGGCTAAGAAATATACATAAAAGGATCTATTCAAATTTTGTGTGACCAGTTTGCATTTTAGTTCTTGGCCAGGTAAGAGCCAATTACAGTGTTTTATTTAAAAGAAGTGGTGTTTTATTTGTTTGCTTGTTTTGTTTTTGAGACAGAGTCTTGCTCTGTCACCCAGGTTGGAGTGCAGTGGCATAATCACGGCTCACTGTAGCCTTGACCTCCCAGGTTCAAGTGATCCTCCCGCCTCAGCCTCCAGAGTGGCTGGGACCACAGGGCCATGCCATCACTCTTGGCTAATTTTTGTATTTTTTGTGGAGACAGAGTTTTGCCATGTAGCCCAGGCTGGCCTCGAACTTCTGGACTCAAGTGATCCATCTGCCTTGGCCTCCCAAAGTGCTGGGATTGCAGGTGTGAGCCACCACCACACCCAGCCCTTTTGCTGTTTGTGAGACAGGGTGTCACTTTGTTGCCCAGGCTGGAATGCAGTGACATAATCATAGCTCACTGCAGCCTTGAGCTCCCTGGCTCAAGCAATCCTCCTACTTGTGTCCCCAAGTACCTGGGTACCTGGGACTACAGGCACATGCCACAATGCCCAGCTAACTTTTACATTTTTTGGGTCAGGTGTCGTGGCTCACGCCTGTAATTCCAGCACTTTGGGAGGCCGAGGCGGGTGGATTGCCTGAGGTCAGGAATTTGAGACTAGCCTGGCCAACATAGTGAAACCCTGTCTCTACTAAAAATGCAAAAATTAGCTGGGCATGGTAGCTGTACTCCAGCCTGGGCGACAGAGTGAGATTCTGTCTCAAAAATAGCAATAATTTTTTTTTTTTAAATATTTTTGTAGAGACAGGTCTCACTTGATTGCCCAGGCTGGTCTCCAACTCCTGGATTCAAGCTGTCCTCCCACCTTGGCCTCCCAAAGTGCTGGGCTTATAGGCATGAGCCACTGCACCCAGCCAAGAAGTGTATTATATTTTTAAGCACTGGGAAACTCTAGTGTGACATTAGCAAACTGTATAATTATTAATAAGAATGAAGTAGAGAGCATATATTCAAGGCAACTTGAATCTGTGCTCCAGAGAAAAGGTAAATTATTAAAAACATTAGGCTGGGCACAGTAGCTCATGCCTGTAATTCCAGCACTTTAGGAGGCTAAGGCAGGCAGATTGTTTGAGCCCAGAAGTTTGAGACCAGCCTGGCCAACATGGCAAAACCCCTACAAAAAAAGCAAAATTTAGCTGGAGTGGTGGCATGCACCTGTGATCCTAGCTACTCCAGAGAATAAGGTGGGAGAATCACTTGAGGCTAGAAGGTTGAGGCTGCAGTGAACATTGATCGCACCACTGCACTCCAGCCTGGGTGAGACAGAGCAAGACACTGTCTCCAAAAAAAAAAATTAAAAAGGTGTAGATTTCAAGATGCTGGCATGAAAAGATTTCCAAACTATTACTAGGAAATGCAAAAATCACTCTTTTACCTGAATCCCAAACACAAATTTGTTCATGTCAAGTGAATACAGGTATATAGTTAGGGTGTGGGGGAATAACCATATTAACCATATTTAAAATTACTTAATTTATAAAAGCAGTTCATTGTTGTCCCAAATAAACTATTTTCCTTGGTACTTTTATTCAAGCAATTGTTTTTCTTCTTTTTTTTTTTGAGGTGGAGTCTTGCTTTTCCCTGCACCCCGCCCCCCACGGGCTTTTTTCCTTCATAGGAGTCTTGCTCTTGTCACCTAGGCAGGAGCGCAGTGGCACAATCTCTACTCACTGCAGCCTCTGCCTCCCAGGTTCAAGCTATTCTCCTGCCTTAGCTTCCCAAGTAGCTGGGATTACAGGTGCCCACCACCATGCCCATCTAATTTTTGTAGTTTTAGTAGAGACAGGATTTTACCATGTTGGCCAGGCTGGTCTCAAACTCCTGACCTTGTGATCTACCCGCCTTGGCCTCCCAAAGTGCTGGGACTACGCCTGGCCCAATGTCAGCAAATTTTATAATTACAAAATAAACGCAGCTCATTATTTGGTCTAAATAGGTGGAAAATATCAGCAAGAAACAAGTTTCAAGTTCTCTTTTATTGAGAACATATATTCAGGGCAACTTGAATATGTGTCTCCCGGTTGCAGTCCTTTATTTTGGCCCAAATAAAGTCTCTACATATATATTTATATCTCTTCCATTAAAAAGTATTTAAAATTGTGAAAACCTACCAAACAAAAGTGAATCTTGGGAATAGAAAAATTTTACATTTAGAGTAATTGGCCTTGCTATTATTTGAAGATCCAGAATAACACTGCATTACAGAAACATCCCCATCAAAAGCATTTCTAAGGTTCATGCCTCTGGAAAAAGACATCATCTTTGAATCATTACAAATAATACACCAAATATTTTTTTCGTTAATTGAAGGAAGATAAAATGGAAATGGTTATGATTAAAATACAGAAGATTTGCATAAACTTGCCTTCTCTAATGAATGATGAAATGACTAATGAACTGGAAAAGTTACTAATCTCAGAGGCCTGAAGCTCTAGGAAAATTGTCAGTGAACACTGAAAACTTCAATATATATATTTAGTATTTATTTGTAAAGTTCTGACCTTGAAAGCCACAAAATACATAATGCATATAATATTATTATATTTGTTCCACTACTCATGATTTTTTTCAAAAATTTAACACTTAGAGCCCGGTCCAGTACAAAGTAAAGCAAAAGAGTTAGATGCTGGCCAAGTGCAGTGGCTCACACCTGTAATCCCAGCACTTTGGGAGGCCAAGGTGGGCTGATCACGAGGTCAGGAGTTTGAGACCAGCCTGACCAAACATAGTGAAACCCCGTCTCTACTAAAAATACAAAAATTAGCTGGTGTACTGGCATGCACCTGTAATCCCAACTATTCCGGAGGCTGCCTCTTGAACCCAGAAGGCAGAAGTTGAGCTGAGATCGCAACATTGCACTCCAGCCTGGGCAACAGAGCAAGACTCCATCTCCAAAAAAAAAAAAAGTTAGATGGTATTGTTCCATCAGCCTTAGCAAATGTGATAATTAGTGAAGTAATTAAAAATCCATTTCAGGCTTCAAAGATATAAAATATAGTTGCCCTAATCCCATTTCCATCAAATTTATTTGCTAAAATGTTAGCATACTTGAAAATCAGATTAAAATGTATTATTGAATATTCTCTTAATTGCTTGTCTACAAAATTTTCTTCTCACACTGTAGGTTATTTTCATATTTACTAAAACAATTACAGGAAAACAACTGCCCTTTCCTAAATTTCCCACTTCTGATGACAGAAACAGATACTCAGTTTCATATTTTATATTCTAACAAACTACCTTAGCTAGCCCAGCTATTTATTTTACCACTTTTGGAGGGTTTTCAATTAACCACTTCTCATATAGATACGTAACTCATAAATTACACATGTAACTTCTTAGCAAATTTTTAGAAAAACAACATGGAAAAGTAAAATTTTCTAGTTTTGCTCGTTACCCAAGCTGGAGAATTTCGGCTTACTGCAACCTCCACCTCCTGGGTTCAAGTGATTCTCCTGCCTCAGTCTCCCAAGTAGTTGGGATTACAGGCAAGGGCAACCATACCTGGCTAATTTTTGTATTTTTAATAGTGACTTTCCCCATGTTTGTCAGGCTGGTCTTGAAGTCCTGACCTCAGGTTATCAAGTTATCGATAAGAACTTAGTTCTCAGTTATCTATAATAAACTGGAGAGATCTAACACCTACACACAAAACAACTAATAAGCAACTTAACATATAGAACAATTAGACCGGGCGCGGTGGCCCACGCCTGTAATCCCAACACTTTGGGAGGTTGAGGTGGGTGGATCTCGAGGTCAGGAGTTCAAGACCAGCTGGTGTTGAACTCCTTGACCTCAGGTGATCCACCTGCCTTGGCCTCCCAAGGTGGGTCAGGCTTGTAATCCCAGGACTTTGGGAGGCCGAGGCAGTTGGATCACCTGAGGTCAGGAGTTCGACACCAGCCTAGCCAACATGGCGAAACCCCGACTCTACTAATAGAAAAATTAGCCAGGCATGGTGGCAAGTGCTTGTAATCCCAGTTACTCGGGAGGCTGAGGCAGGAGGATCCTTTGAACCCAGGAGGCGGAGGTTGCAGTGAACCAAGACAGCACTGCTGCACTCCAGCCTGGGTGACCAGAGCAAAACTCTATCTCAAAAAAATAAATTAATAAAATAAAATAAATCTTCCCAGAAGAGGTGCAGCTAACGTAGGTACTGTTAGGTTCAACAAATAAATTTATCACAATTGTTAAATGCTAGTCATTGTGCTAAATACCAGTAGGGACCTAACAAGGACAATCCTCCAAAATCTTAGACTAAAATTAAGCAGCACCATATGGCCCAAAAGCATTTGGACATAATAACTGTATAACTGGAAAAGTAACTGGCTGAGTTACTTTTCCTCTTTGGAAGTAAATTATTATTATTCTCTACTTTCTAAGTTCGGAAAAAATGATTTACCAACTTCAAAGTTGCCCATTATAGGGCTTTTTAAACTCACTTGTGTTACAAACCCCTTTTGAGACTATAACTAAAATTATAGCCCTTCTCCCTGGAAGAGATCGCTCTCTACTTTTTGCATACAATTCCAGAGATCTACTGCTCCCTAAAAATTCATTCATGGTCTCCTTCATATTCAATGGATCTCAGAAGAACAACTGCATTCGGGATAACTTTGAAGATTTTGAAACCCATCCACCAGATGTCAATGGATCTCAGAAGAACAACTGCATTCGGGATAACTTTGAAGATTTTAAAACCCATCCACCAGACGCGATGCATTGTTTTTTTTTTCTTCAAAATACGTCTAACATGCACTGACATCTTTCATCATGTGCATCAATATCAAGTCATTACAAGAAAAGTTATAATGGAAAATGTTTTGTTTAGGATAAACTGAAAGGGTGCCTGTAATAGCATTTTTTTTTTTTTTTTTTTTTTGTGAGACGGAGTCTCGCTCTGTCTCCCAGGCTGGGGTGCAGTGGCTTGATCTCAGCTCACTACAACCTCTGCCTTCCGGGGTCAAGCCGGTTCTTCTGCCTCAGCCTCCCGAGTAGCTGCGACTACAGGCGCGCACCACTACGCCTGGTTAATTTTTGTATTTTTAGTAGAGACGGGATTTCACCATATTGGCCAGGCTGGTCTCGAACTCCTGACCTCATGATCCGCCCGCCTCAGCCTCCCAAAGTGCTAGGACTACAGGCGTGAGCCACCGCATCTGACCAGTAATAGCAAATTTTTAAAGTAAGATGGGATATTTCAAATATTAGGACTCTGGAAAGAACTGTTACCTCCAAAGAATCGTTGTTTACACCGTAATACCACTCTCTCCAATGTCCATGGCTCTCTGGAGATTTTGCCAGTCCTATCACTGCATTGTTTGAAGAAATGCTAATCACAGGTTCTATGGTACTCAATTTATTCTCTGGAGCAAATTGCAAAAAGAAGGAATAAACTAAATCTTGTGTGGAGAAGTGTAATTTGTACCAGAGGGGACTTAGATCTCCTTGAAGACTTTGCGGCTGGATCCGAGGCACCTGAATGACCAGAGTCAGGGTTTCTTCGTCCTGATTACACAGTAACGGAGGACACAAAGGTTCCCAGCTCTCGGTTCCGGGACCACCCATGGCACGGGCGGAGCGCTCGCCTCCCGTTCCCTCCGACTCCACGCGCGTCTCCACACTGCAATCTCCGCGCGCTCTCTCTCTTCCTGCAGAAGACTCCCAGGCCTGGCCCGGAAAGGACATACAAGGGGAGCCTCCACCACCAGGTGAGCTCTCTCCTCCGGGAGATGGCTTCTCTCCGCTGGCCGGCGGCGACCCCGCGTGCCAGCTCAAGTCCTGCTCCCCCAGCTCGGAGACACGCTCTTCTCCAACGCCGGCCAGCTGGGGCGCCACCTCGGGATCCCCCAGGGTGATGACCCCAGAGCCCGCAGCCACAGCCAGGCAGGTATCGTGGCCTCTGTCCTCGGCGCGACCTCCCGCGGGTCCCGCCTCCCCTTCGCGAGCGGAAGCGCAGGCCTGACCGTCAGTTCCGGACAGGCTTGCGGACTCTTCCGGCGCGGCTGCGGCGGTGACTGCGGGCTCCCGGCGCGTGGCCGGCGGCACCACTGGCAGCGTCACCACCAGCTGCCGCCGGGCCTTGTTAAACTGTGCCTTGCCGCGGCCGTCGTCCACTGTGTACGGGAGCGAGAGCCGCAGCCGGTAGTCGGGTTTCCTCGAGTCGAGGCACAGCAGCTTTCCCGTCACCTCCAGCGCCGCCTGCTCGGCTGAGCGCAACAACGGCAGTTCGATCGTGACCACGAGCTCGTGGGGCACTGGGCTCGGGACTGAGTCCCGGGAGCAGCGGTAATCCTGGAGGTCCACGTGGTGGCGTTGCACCACGCTGTAGCGAGGCTCGGTGGGGGCGGGCTGCAAGGCCGCTTCCGGAGGGGAGGGCGCCCGGGGCCCGGCGGCTGCAGAGTTTCTGGCGGCTGCCGGGTACTGGTAGGGGTAGGGGAAGTCCGGGAGAGGACCCTTCGGCTCCCCTTCGGGCCTGGCCGGGATGCCCCCTGGCAGGGGCGTGCGCAGCACCGCAGCCTCCCGGGTCCCTTTATATTTGGCCTTCAGGGTCTTGGCATTCCTGCGGTCTAGTTTCACGCCGAACTGCTTCTCGACGGCCTCTAGGGCCGTGGTGTCCAGCATCTGACGGAAGCCCTTGTGCCGCTGGGCCAGTGCGAGCGCGTCTGGATGGAAGACCACGTCGTAGACCATGTAGCGGGTTCTGTTGCGCCCCGCGTACTCGCGGCCGGGAACCAGGCTGTAGGGCAGGGACCAGTGGCTGCCGGGCGCTGCGCCCTGGTCGCCCCTGGAGCCGGGCTGGCTGCTGGGTGGGCCAACCAGCGCGTTGCTGCAAACGTTCACGAAGCAGCGCCGCGCTCCGTCCAGGCTGGTGCGCAGCACATAGCCCGGCTCTGGGTGCACGAACCGCACCTCCACCCCTCGCTCACGCTCCAGCATGGTGATCTCCGCCTCGTAGCGCCGCCGGTTCTCGGGGTCGGTGAGTTCCTCGGCGTACTGGGAGAACATTCGCCGGAACTCCGGGTCCTGGAAGGCAGAGGTGAGCTGCTGGACCTCCTCTCCGCTCAGGTCCAAGTCCTCCAGCGACGAGGAGGCCGCCGCTTTGGCCATACTGCCCTGTGGCTGCTAGTCCTTGGGCCAAGGGGGATCGGTCTGAAACTGGGTTGGGGGATGCGCCTCACAATCTCTGGGCAGCCGAGAGTGTCAGTAACGGCTGGAAAATTGAGCCTTGAGCAGCGCGTGCTTGTTGCCATAGTGACACCACTAACATTCGGGAGGAGGGGTAGAAATCATGGTGGGATAGTGGAAATGCCAGAAATAGCCTCTTAGTTTCTTTAAACCAACCCACCACCGTGCTTTCTCTGTTTTATATTCCTGTGCCATGGTACAGTTACTTCTGCAGAATAACTATTGTAGTAACTGTCATAATTTTCAGCATTAGGTACATTATCCCATTCACTGTTCACACCACTTAAACCTCATCCCCATTTCACAAACAAGAAGATGGGATCTGAGAAGCTGGACGAAGGTCACATAGCCAGTGTATCAACAGGCTAATTCAGACCTGTTTAGTTGATTTTCTTCACTTTGCTAAACTAACATTTCGATCTTTTTTCTTTTTTCCTTTTCTTTTTTTTTTTTTTTTTTTTTTTTTTTTTTTTTTTTTTTTTTTTTTTTTTTTTTTTTTTT
>PVKP010032807.1:0-25584 GCA_004027715.1 Plecturocebus donacophilus | reverse complement strand
AAAAAAAAAAAAAATCCAAAGACCATTAGTCTGGAGCGTTAAGAAAAAATATTCACCTATAAACAAATACAGGTATCAGCAAAGAAGGAGAGAATGAGGTGGGGAGGGAAAGGAAAGTGACAGAAAAAGAAATAGCAAATAAGTACACAGATTTGCCATTTGGACATTCTTCACCTTAAGCCACTGAACATACCTGCAGCTCCTGGGCAATCTGTTCTACTTTCAATTCTAATGCCTTACAACTTTCAAGAAGAGCGTCCTTCTCTGTTTTAAGTTTTTCATTTTCTTCAATCAGTTTCTGGTCCTGCTTAATTTTTGCCAGGCTGACATTAGACCCTAAATTAAAGTCACCAACAGCCAAACTTTCCCTATAAAAGCAAATTCATTTATTAAAAACAAACTGCTTAAGACTGACAGAGATAACAAATCTAAGTAATCCTGGGCTTTTTATGCCACAATATATCTGAAAGTTAATTTTGAAAACTAAAATCTTTACCTAGTTCACAACATTAAAAAATAATGTAATGCAAACAAGATTTTATAACTGAAGATGTACTTCAAAAACAATGTCTCTAATTCTCAAAGAAAATATATTCCAACTTCTTCATACCACTATCAACTACAGAGAACAAAGTAAAAAGCATTTCTGTATTAGTTTTTCCAATCCCTCCTCCCTGTTAGCCCCCAACTCTATATGACAGTTTGGCTCCTAAAGCATTAACGGGATCCCATCAAACAGCTACATACTCCAAGATACAGCATCATGGCTTGGACCAGGATACAGAAGAATGTTTTGATACAGATGAATGTCTGGCTTTCTGCTTAAAATTGGTAATTCAAAATTATCTAAAAAGTAAACTATCTGGAATAATCAAACTCCATCAAAAGTTTTCACAGGAAGAAGAGCCTCACTTTTGTTTAAAAAAAAAAAAAAAAAAGGAAAGGCAATTACCTGAAACTCTTTAAAATATTCCTAAAGCCATAGGAAAAATTTCAAATCTTATCTGAAATTCGGGCTTTGCCTGAATAACTCAGATTCAGAAGCAGATTTTTATTTTTGATAAGTTTATTCAAAAGAGTTGGCATGAAAAGTTGGTATGTAAACTTTTAAATAATTCAGAAATTATTTTTCTTTCAAAATAGCTTTTAATGAAAATATATCCGTGCTAAAGCAGATAGGAATATATTTGAGAAAATCAGAAATATCAGCATCAGCCGTTAAAATCACTGACACAGTTAAAGATTCCAAAAGCCTAAGCCTTAACTTCTACTGTACTATGACAGGGACCTCTATCATGAATTAGAAATTAGTAAAGACTAAATTCTTACTTTGGAAATGTCATAGGATTTCCTGAATCATTTTCATTCTTCAAGTCAGGAGTCAGCTTCCCACTTAAACGCCCCTTGGGTCTACTGAAAGTTGACTGGTTTGATCTATGCCCCCACAAAGGAATGGGGTTTTTGAGGTTCCTTAGAACAAGTTGACCAGGATCCGATTTGTTTTCCTCACAGATGTCAGTTCTGGAAGTGAGTTTGCATTTCTCTGCAAATCCTTTCTTAAACACCTCTTCCCCTATATCCACACTGCCATACTCAGCCTGAGCAATAACTGTTCCATCTTGAGAGGCTGCTTTAATTTTCATTTTTATTTCCTTTTCAAAAATCAAGCTCCCCAAAAAGGTTCTGCCCTAAGAAAAAAAGAACATAAACCAGCTACACCAACATGTTTCTCTTCCTTTATTTTGTTTCTACCCATTTTTTCCAAGCATCAAATATTTTCATTCTAAAATCTCTCTATATATACAAAGGTCTTACCTTGTTGTTGGCTATATGCAAATATACATATGAATGTATTCCAATCACATACTTGCTAAAATGAAGTAGCGCTAAATACTTGTATAGGTAGCCATACTTATAAATCTAAAAATGTATACTAAGTAAATATCCTAGACTAGTTTCCAGCAAATTACACTGACTACTTTGGCCCCAACTAAATATAATGGTATCCTGAAAAGCAATAGCACATAAACATGAATCTCTGAGACTGGGCACAGAGGCTCATACCTGTAATCCCAGCACTTTGGAAGGCCAAAGCTTCCAAAGATACACATACAAATGTTTATATACAGTACCACCAATAAAGAATCTATGAAACACACAAAAACATTCTCAGAAGCAGTTTATTCATTCAGTTCTAAAATTAACTTTTTTAAATGTCTTTTTTTCCCTTGATTCATGTGTGGTTCAACCAACATGTATCTGTGCATCTTACTATGAAAAGAACAATAGACTTGAGTTCTAGGCCTAGCTCCTTCCTAATTAGGTTCATGACTTGAAGTCATTTAATTATTCTAGACTACAATTTCCCTATTTATAAAATAAAGTGAGAACAGATAATATTCTAAGGTTTGTAAACTTAAGATTTTAGAGTTTTAGGCATGCAAGAAATCCAAAAGAAGCCTCCCCCACCTTGGTCAAAGTATTTAAAGAAGAAAGTAACGAATTTTAGATTTTAAACCAAAAACACAGGGTGTAATTTTGTGATATCTATACTTCGTGTTTATGAAAGCCTGAGTTTTATTATGTACAGAAATGTTTCTTACAAGTAACTATAAAGCGGACAAAACTACACCCAGCACACCTACAAGATTCTCAAAGGAAAACAGAGGCAAATACGTTTCCAAATTTTAATTTTTTATAATGCTTACAATGATTAAATTGTTTTCCACATGAGCCACTTGAGCTGCTGTTACAAATAACAATTACAAACCTGATTACTTTGCAATGTAGTATCTCCTCTCACAAGCGTTACCATTCACCAAAGGAATCATTATTGTACAACAGATTTTTAAAAAGGTAGGATTCCCGTAAGACTACCCCTGAAATTATCGGGTATGTTCCAGAATTAGATTACCAACCTAAAATTCACGGAAATGAATATAAACTAGAATCCACATGAGCAAAACATCCACTGCCAATTACTACATGAAACAGTATGAGCCTCTGCCAAATGATAAAACCTTATTAATTATAACCCCATTAATTTCATGTGGTATTTATGGCGAGGACTAGGTTAAAGATCACTTTTATTTAATAAATGCTTTCCCAAAACATTTATAGAAATAACTGTATTCATTATTTTCTCCATCATATAAGAGACTATCCTTGGCCGTGCACAGCAGCTCACACTTGTAATCCTAGCACTTTGGGAGGCCGAGGTGGGACGATCACCTGAACTCAGGAGTTTGAGACAAGTGAAACCCGTCTCTACCAAAAATACAAAAATTAGCCAGGCTTGGTGGTGCAGGTCTGTAATCCCAGCTACTCAGAAGGCTGAGGCAGGAGAATTGCTTGAACCCAAGAGACAGAGGTTGCAGTGAGCCAAGATCATGCTACTGAACTTCAGCCTGTGCTGTTGCACCGAGGGAGACACCATCTCAAAGAAAAAAAAAGTGACTATCCTTTTAAACATTTACATCAGAAGAAACTACTTACATATATGTGTATGTCATTCTTATCTGTTCAATGTTTACCTAGCAAAGATGAGCATAAAGATATAATTGCTTTCTAATTATAATTCCTATTTTTCACTAATTCATACAGACTTTTATATTAAAGTAAGGTTTAAATATACTTACATTTTGTTCCAAGCACAAAGTTTTACTTTCATTAGCAAAAATATTCAAAATCTGTGACTTGCCTGATCAAACTGGGTAACTTCTTGATTAGAAGGAATTTGTAGTCCCCAAAGTTTATACTTTTTGGCAACACTAGAAAATTGCAGCTCCAAAGGAATTTCAACTATATCAGATCGATTTAGAATTTCAGTATTTCCATAGTCAATGTATCTCACCAGACACTGGAAAAAATAAGAGACAAATACTAATACTAAGCCTCGCTTAAATATTTCTAAAGAAACTATCAATTTGCTGTTCTCTGTTAATGCTGTGTTAATTACCTGTATATCAAAATAGCATTTTTATCTCAAAATGACAGAATGCATTCAGAAATAGATCTCTAGTATCTTCAAAAAAAAAAGTCCATAGTCCGTGAATTACAGTGATTTCTTGCTCCTAAATTCCAATAGTACCATTTCTCATTTGGGTGCTTTTTTTTTCTTAGACAATTGGTATTTTAAATAAATAGCCTATGAAGCTTATGGCCCTCTCCTACCTCTTCTAATGTTAAATTCAATCAACATTCAATTCAATTTCAAGTTGGAAAGAATAAAATCTTAAAAGAAGGGCAAAGTTATCAAACTTCCTTTGATACAGTTAAACTCACTCCAGGCAGACCACGTAAACTAATCAAATTCACTGCCCTTACCTCCAGCTCTACATCTGTTTAAAAAGTAAAAAAGAAAAATACTTATTACAAGATCAAACATCATGATGCCCTTCAATATAAAAAGTTAAAGCCAACTAAAAAACAAATGCAAAATATCATCACCAGTTGTCAAATTATGGAAGAAAGGTCAATTAGAAAGTTCCATTCCACTAAAATAAACCATTATCTATGAAAACAAAAAATGAGACTTTTTTTTAAACCAAGCTATTCAAAGTATTAATCAAATTACTGTATCTTACCATCTTATTACACCAAGGAAAATATTTATAAGACACATATATTTTTAATTTTTTCTCTTTTATCCTTAACCACTTTCCCAGGTTTAGTGAAAACATACATATTATAAGTACAGAAAGCAGGTGTAGACAAAACACTAAAGGAAATTCTACAGAGAAGCTTTCACACAGCCTGAAAATACACAATTCTCACCAAACAGCTATTCAGAATTCTCTCTCTCTAAATTCCCTTAAAAATCTTCTATGAATTCACAATGTAAAAGAAAAAAATAGCTTAACACAAAGAATACATACCACATTTAACCCAGGCATAAGAAAGTGGCAAGCTAATCATTATTATTAACAATATTCACATCAACTAAGTAAAAGATATACCTAACTTCAGAAGGATCAATCAAAATGTTCTTCTCCTACTCACAAAGCTTAACAGAATGAACATCTGAAAGTTACTCATTAGCAAGAACCAAATATAATTATTTAGAACCAAAGTAGGCAGGGCACAGTGGCTCACTCCTGTAATCCCAGCACTTTTGGAGTCTGAGGCAGGCGGATCACCTGAGATCAGGAGTTCAAGACCAGCCCAGCCAACACAGTGAAACCCCATCCCTACTAAAAATACAAAAATTAACCAGTGCGGTGGTGGGCACCTGTAATCCCAGCTACTAGGGAGGCTCAGGCAAGAAAATAGCTTGAACCTGGGAGGGGGAGGTTGCAGTGAGCCAAGACCATACCACTGCACTCCAGCACTCCAGCCTGGGCAACAGAGAAAGACTCCATCTCAAAAAAAAAAAAAAAAAAAAAAAACTGAGGTAATAAGAACTAGTCACCAAAAATAACCTATGCATTACGTAATCTATTCTTGAATAATGTGAGGTGATTATAAAAAGACTTGTTTTTTAGCAGTTAATATCTTTTGTGTTTTAATCACTAAACCAGGTATCACTACTATGAATAAGCAATGAAGGGCTAAATAAGCATCAAATTTTGGAACCACAATAAATATTTTTTAAAGCAAAAAAAACTGAACACTTAATTTCCTGCCTTTTCATCATTGATGATTTTCAGTACTTTGCATCTGTACCAACACTTATCTTCAGAAAATAATCCACCATAAATCTACAAAGAGAAAAGAAAGCAAAATTACTTAGCATTTTAATGAAGTATAAACAGATGAACAGATCAGAATAAAAGTTAGCACTTAAGCTCTTACTATATGTGAATAAGTACTTTACATATAATTTATTTAATTCTCACAATCCTATGAGGCAGGTGCTTTGTTTATGCCACTATGTACCCAAAGACAGAAACTAATAAACTGCAGAATCAAGATTCAAACTTCTGACTTCAGAGTTCATTGTGCTATTTGCATCTCCAAAAAAAGGAGCGTGAGGGGTATAAAAGCAAAAAAAAAACTTTTAAGGCACAAGCATCAAATACGTAAAATCATACTATTATAATGTCTGAAGACATAATTGGTACAATTTTTTGACATAAGCATGCCAAGAGCATGCCATGTAAGTTTAATTCTCAACTATAGTGGAATCTGTATTTCCTACCAACCAAGAAAGATTTCACACTTTTTACTTTATGTATAAGGACACTAGTGCTATTAAGTAGATAAAACTAAATTAAATAATATCTTTAATACTGAACTTTATTTTATATTTATATTTCAGTTGAATGATGTTTAATAAAAAAGAGAAAATTTTATGTACTTTTGATCATTTTCTTTTTTCTTTTTTTTTTTTTGAGACAGGATCTCACTCTGTGACCAGGGCTGGAGTGCAGTGGAGCGATCATGGCTCTCTGCAGACTCGACCTTCCCAAGCTCAGGTGATCCTCCCACCTCAGTCCCCAGGGTAGCTGGGACCACAGGCACACACCACCATGCCTGGGTTAATTTTTGTATTTTTTTTTGCAGAGGCAATGTCTCACTGTGTTGCCCAGGCTTGGCTTTCATTTTCTCAGCCTTAGCACTACTGCCATTTGGGACTACATGAGACTGTGTTTAGTGCCAGAGTGGGGCTGTCCTCTGTCCTGTACCTTGTAAGATGTTTACCAACAGTCCTTCTGGCCTGCACACACTAAATGTCAGCAGCACCACTTCCAGCTGTGACAAGCAAAAATGTGTCCAGACACTGTCAAATGTCTCCTAAAGGTGTGCTATGATTTGGATGGATAGCATTTGGATCTCACCCATCAAATTTCATGTTAAAATCTGATTCCCAATGTTGGAGGTGGGGCCTGGGGGGAGGTGTTTAGACGGTAGGGGCAGATCACTAAAAATGGCTTGGTGCCATTCTCATGGAAGTAAGTGAGTTCTCACTCATAGTTCCTAAGAGAACTGGTTGTTGAAAAGAGCCTGGTACCTCCTCCTCTCTCCGCTTCCTCTCTCACCATGTAATCTACAGACACTGGCTCCTCTTCACCTTCCACCATTTGTGGAAGCACCCTGAATCCCTTGTTAGAGTTGTATAAAAAGCAAAAAACTGGCAGGGCACAGTGGCTCACACCTATAATCCCAGCATTTTGGGAGGCCGAGGCAGGTGGATCACAAGGTCAAGAGATGGAGACGATCCTGGCCAACATAGTTAAACCTCATCTCTACTAAAAATATAAACATTAGCTGGGCGTGACGATGCACACCTGTAGTCCCAGCTACCCAGGAGGCTGAGGCAGGAAAATCACTTGAACCGGGGAGGTTTCGGTTGCAGTGAGCCAAGGTCACGCCACTGCTCTGTCCAGTCTGGCAACAGAACGAGACTCCATCTCAACAAAAATAAATTAAAAAGCAAAAAACTTAATTTAAAAGACACAAGCATCAAACACTTAAAATCATACTATTATAATGTCTGAAGACATAACTGATACAATTTTTTAATAACATAAACATGCCACTTAAGTCTAACTCTCAACTATACTATGTTGGAGCTATGCTTTTTGTACAGCCTACAGAAGCATAAGCCAAAAAAACCTCTTTTCTTTATAAATTATCCAGTCTCAGGTATTCCTTTACGGTAACAAAAATGGAGTAAGACATGATTGGATTGGGGAGGATACAAAAATCACTGAAGGTTGATAACTACTTTTTTTGAGATAAGGTTTTACTCTGTTGTGCAGGCTGGAGTACAGTAGCATGATCGTAGCTCACTGCAGTCTCAAACTTTTGTGCTCACATGATCCTCCTACCTCAGCCTCCCAAATATCTAGGACTACAGGCACACACACCATACCTACCTAGCTTTTTTTTTTTTTTAGAAACAGGGTCTCACTATGTTGCCCAGACTGATTCTAACTCCTAGCCTCAAGTGATCTTCCTGCCTTGGCCTCCCAAAGTGCTGGAATCACAGGCATGAGCCACCATGCCTGGCCTTAACTACTTTAAGTCATATATTCTCAACTGGGGCAATATCCCTAAGGGGATGAAAAGTGGTTCCTGTGGGGAGGTGGAAATCTTAAACATTGCAATGGTCTGTAGGCCTCCGAATTCAACCCTACTGATAACATAGTTATTACATACTGTACATCTGTAGTATTAAAATATCTTAAAAGGGAGAAGGCCCATTAGGCCATTAGGGAGAAAACAAGTCCAAAAATGCTCCTTAGGAGGGAACAATGGGAAAAATGACTAGAACACTGCTTTAAGTTATAGAGTATAAAATTAATTTCAATATATCATTCTGAACTAGGATAAATCCACAGATTTATTTTATAAAACCTAAACATCAAACCTATTCACCAAAACCATAAAGTACACATAAATTCTGACAAACAAATAAATAAATAACAATTCAAATGCTACAAGGGATAAGTCTATTCAATTCATACTTAACTTTGGTTTCCTCAGCTAACATTCAACAACTAAAGGGCAAAAGAGAGCAGTAATGGTAATGGTATGTCTCTCAACCCTCTTATTTCATTTTCTGGCAAGCAAACGGGTAGTAGCAAAAATAACTGACAATCAACAGTCCTATATCAATTTCAATCCCTGCAAAAGATTGAATCATCTTTAATTAAGGCTTTGTAATAACATCACAACATGATTAACAATTTGGTATAAGGTAAGCAACAGAAATGCAATGGTTTATTGCAAACCAGGTGAGTCAGGGCTGGGAACACTTGTATCCAAGAATAGAGCTGGTACGCAACGAAGTGAAGAATCTGAAGTTCTTGGCTCTGTTAGTGTAATACAACCACCAAAACATGCGAATCTATCCCAGATAGACTTATCTGTTCTCAGGACATGATGAGAACTATATATTCACTCTCATTGTGCCTGGGCTCAATCTTCTCCTACAGCTCCACTATTCATAGCCTATGACCCTCCTACATGGTGGCAAGGAGAGAACCAGTTAGATCACTAAGGAAAACTGACAAAGTATAATCCATGTATGAATAATCAGAAGTGGCTGATTAATCACTTATAATCAGATGCCTACTACTGGTGCTAGTTTAAAATTTTGGATAATTAATTTTATATTCAATAGAAGGAAAAGGGCATGTCTTAATTTATAACAATATTAAACATAGTCACAGATCAAGCACAGTGGCTCACACCTGTAATCCCTCCCTTTAAAAATTTTTTTTTAATTTAGGAATGCTTGCCAATTTAAGAAAAATAAAAAGAAAAGAAGTAAGGCTCTACCACAATTTGTTCATTTTTCTAAACAGGGTAACAGTTACGGAGATAGGTTCTGTGGGTTTCAATATTTGATCTACCTTTAATTAGCTAGTGACTTTCATAAAGTTATCCTGGCTGTGCCTCAATTTCAAAAAAAAGGTGTAAAAAATAACAACACCTGCCTCATAAGGATGCTGTGAGCACTAAATGAATGAGTGCATGCAAACTGCTTAGAATACCAAGCACTACTTCACAAAAGAAATAAATACTATTATAATTACTACTACTATTGTATTATATAAAGGACATTTAGTTAATCTCCAGTTTTGCCTACTAGCTGCAAGGAGTATCTCTGTACAAACACCTTTGTCTACTTATAAAAATACTCCAGGGCAAATTATTGGCAGAGAATCTGATGCACTCAAGATTATAGGTCCCTGTTATATTGAAAAAGATGGTTAATACTCATATATAGTCACCTGATTTAAAACAAACATGCCAATACAATTTAGCAAAGAGAAGATACTCTTTTCAATAAATAGTGCTGATATAACTGGATATCCACATGGAAAAATACAGAAGTTTATGTCTACCTCTTATCATAATCAAAAAATTTACTGGAGGTCACCCCAGCCCTAAATGCATAAGGTAAAAACTTCTAGAGAAACATACACACACACACACACACACACACACACACACACACACACACACAAAATGTATCTATGATCTTGGGGTAAGTATAGTGGTCTTAAATGGGAAACAAAAAGCACATACCAAAAATAAAAAAATTGGTAAATTTCAAATAATATCAAGAAAATGAGTTGGCAGGCCACAGACTAAAAGATATTAGCAATACATATAAAAGACAAAGGATATGTACAGTAATACATATGAAAGACAAAGGATATATCAAGAATATGTACAGGCTGGGCACGGTGATTCCATGAATCTCAGCACTTTCAGAGGCTAAGGTGGGAGACATGATTAAGCCCAGGAGTTTGAAACCAGCCTGGGCAACATAATGGGGTCCTTGTCTCTACAAAAAAAATAAAAATAAAAACATTAGCCAGGCACTGATGGCACATGCCTCTAGTCCCAGCTACTTGGGAGGTTGAGGTAGGAGGACTGCTTGAGCCTAGGAAATTGAGATCAGCCTGGTCAACATAGTGAGGGCTCATCTCTACAAAAAATTTAGAAATTAGCTAGGCATAGTAGCACACATCTTCAGTTCTAGCTACTTGAAAGGCTGAGGTGGGAGGATCACCTGAGCTCAAGAGGTTGAGACTGCAGTGAACCGTGATCACACTACTGCACTCCAGTCTGGGCAACAAGAGACCCCATCTCAAAAAACACATATAAAAAGTATATAGACAGGTCAGGCCCCACCACTCTGCTCCCCTTGGCAGCGGCAGCGGCCGTGCTGCTGTTGTGGTAGAGGCGGTGTCCAGCTGCCGCAGACCCCACCAAGTCCTAGCACCTGGCCTGCTCACTGCTGCAGAGGGCTAGACCAACTGCCGCACAACAGATCCTTTTGGAATAAATCATGGGATTGAGCCTCATTCAGATGTGGTAGAATATGCCAAGGAAAAACTGGAGAGCTTCATCAAAAATCATAATAGCTTTGATAATCAGCTCCTAGACCTAGACTATTCATCTAAGAGGGAAGCTAAAGGGCAAGGCTAGGTCACCCTGATCTCTTGGCAGCTTATCTAAGGAATTATATGTGCTAGTTGGCAAGGCTCTGCCGTCAATAAAATCATCTGTCCATCTGAAGATGAAGATATTCCAACATGCATCTATAAAGAAAACCACTAAGATTTGAGTTCTGTGAACCTGCATTTGTTGTCAGTAGTTGCTTCTAGAGAGCATCTGACAGTCATCAGTATGATCGAACTTACTGTGCAGCAGGAGTCCAGAACATCATGAAAATATTACTAAAAGTTGGAGGCACATTAGCCATGCCTATAGAGAATCAGTTAACACAGAACTAGACAGAACACTTGGGAAATAAAAAATATCCTGGTTGTGTCATTTGATCCACTTGTGCAATCTAGTAAGAATGATAATGGCAAACCAGATTCTGTGCAACTCCCTCTCTGTGCTGTCAGGAATCTATAGGACTTGGCTCACATTTACATTCGATCCACACTTAGAAATTTCATAAATGATGAGATGCAAGTCAAGGAGATTCCTCAAAGGGCCCCACCCAAAAGGGAAAGAAAGAAGAGTTAAATAGAGAATTAACACTATGTATTTGTGGGTAATCAGCTTATTCCTCAGCCTCTAGACAGCGGGGAGGATGGTAAAATGGAAGAAGGTAACAAGAGGAAAAAGAAGATCACAGTGAAGCAATGAAGCCAGAGGAGCCACCGCAAAATTTACTGAGAGAAAAAATCATGAAGCTGCCTCTCCCTGAATCGTTAAAAGCTTACTTGACATATTTTAGAGAAAAATAATTTAGATTAAGAAGAAAGAATCCTGATAATTCCTTTACTCTAGAAAATGCAGTGTTTTTTAGGAGTTAAAAGAGAGAATTATTTCTTTCATCAGAGCAAATTATAGTAGAAGAAAGTATAACTTGTTTCTGTCAGTAACAAAAATAATGTAAAAGAATCCCTTTTGTAAAACCTATTTTTCTTTAAATCTTGGAAAAAATGCTGTTTTTAGCTCTAATTAATTCAAAGTGGAATGCAACAGTAGTCAGGACTTGTGTACTATAAATTCTTTTCTGATTCCTTCCAGATTTGTAGTGGTAAAGATTAGATTTAATTTTATATAAGGTTTAAATAATTGTCAGGCTTACATGATCTGAATTGCAGTTGTTTGCATTTCCTCTATGAAAACTTTAATAAGGAAATCAAATGCTTTATAGACCTATTTACCTTGTTTTTGCTGCAGTCACTGTTGCTGGGTGCTGTACATATATTCTAGGCAATTGTGTGTGTGCAACAGCAACACAGTATTGAATAATTTAGCTTTAAAAATTCCACAAATTTTATATAATTTTATAGCCCAGCTACTTCTGCTTTTGTATCTTTTGCCTGAAGACACAAGTAAAATATCTGCTTCTCTCATAGAGAGTTTAAGAGCACAGCAAGTGAATTATTAAAATAGAAAGTACATACTTAATACAACTCTTACTTTGTATGGACCTTTTACATTTTCAGTATTTTTTTTAAATGAGGTTATCTTAACTGTCTAGCATTTTAAAAGTATATTTAGAATTGTTTTTTCTGTAGTTGACTGTATAAAGTATTTGGTTAAAAAAAAAACATTGTTATGTGTGACTCTTGACAGGACACAATGAGTGAATGAGCATGAGTGATGGCCACCTGCCTGGCTGGCTCTAAGCAGCAGGGAAGATCTGATCAGCAGATGCACTTTAGCAAATGGAACTTCTAATTTATCTGAGTATTTATCTTTGACACGGTAGGGCTGAGCTTGTCTACATTTGCTTTGGATCTTTCTAGTATAAGAAATATTCACAGAAACTGTATGCAGATACCCTTTGTTTTGAAAATCCTGTTCAGAATCATATTGTAATCTTTGGGACCCATGCCATGTTCATTTCACTTCTTCCCATATTTTCGTGTTTCTTTTGGTAAAATTATAATGGTATTCATTTTTTACTTAATATCACACTTAAACTATCCATCATTTGAGCTTTATGGTAGCTTATCAGTGATAAAAACAGTCAGTAACTGCCATTGTTTGTTTTCCTAGTAAGGCCTGTTTGTTAAGAAAGTGTACAATATAACATATTTACTAGTGTTACATGGATTATTACATGGATTTTCTTAAAGGGAAAAATTTGAGAGTATCACGAACTACCACCAGCTGTTATTATAGTAGTTGCTCAGATTTTGTTCAGGAAGCCCAATCAATGTATAGTGAAAGGATTATTATATCTCTGCTAAGATTCAGATATTGCCTCAAAAATCTCAGCTCCAATAATTCCACACATCTAAAAACAAATGTTTGTACTCATCTAAGCATGAAATTATTCCAAGTAAATGAGGGTATTTTAGTAATGTGAAAGACACTTTCATGGAAAGTGTTTGTTTTATACAAGTGGGTGGGGTGGTGGAATTGGGGGTATTTCTACAGTTATTCTTAGATGACTACTAAAATGCCCCATCTCATTTCTATCTAGGAAAGAAAAAAATCAGTTTCATACTGTTGTCATCTGTCAGAAATGTTTGTTTTATTTTAAATGTTGCTTTAGAAGTTTAATCTTGAGTTAGTGGTGACCATGTTTGTATCTGGAAAACCTGGGTAGAGTTATCATCTACCCTATTCCCCCTGCTTTATTTGGTTGGAGTTACTGTTTAGATACTCAAAGACAGGTATTCTTGAATAATGATTTGACCATTTAGGAGAGAGTTTTTGTTAAGGATATATTTGAAGATTCGCTTTTTATATTGTCTTTCATTCTTTGGCCTTGCAAAGTGTACAGTAGATTTTCATGAGTATTGCATATTTTTTATTAAAATCTATTTTTTATGTTTTTAAATGCATTCAATTTTACAGTTGTGACTTTATCACTGACTTTAATAGGCAGAATTAAAAAATGAAAAATAAAGTTAAAAACACATGCAGAATGCCTAATGCCTACAAATCAATCAAGACAAATAACCTAATTTAAAAATGTGGAAAAGGTGTGAATAGGTACTTCACAAAAGACCTTTCAAAGGGCTAATAAAAATATTAAAACACACTTAACATCAGCATACTAACAATGTAGGGGCTTGAGAGGACATGGAGGAACTACAACTCTCATAAATTGCTGATAAGGATGTAAACTGGTTTAACACTTATGCAAAGCTGTTTAAATTTCATAGCAGTTTCATTCAGAGAAGTCAAAAATTGCAAAAATTCCAAATGCCCATCAAAGGAAAATAGATCAACAAATTGTGTTATATTTATACAATGAATGCTACATAGCTTAAAAAAGAACAGACTACCTATACACACACTATAATGAATCTCAAAAATTATGTTGAACAAAAGAAGCCAGATACATACAATGAAGTACATATTGCATGATTTAAGAATAGACAAATGAATCTATAGTGATAGAATCAGAACAATGGTTATACCTCTGCTAGAGAAACTATTAACAACTGACTGAGAAGGAGCCCAAGGGAATTTTCTGAAATTATGGAACCATATTGTTGATCTGGATGGTGGTTACATGGATACGTACATATGCAAAAATTCACCAAGCTATATACTTAGGATCTTAAGAGGTATATACCTTACTGTATACAAGTTATACCTCAGTAAAATAAACAAAAAAGATAGCCAAATTGTTCTCCATAAAGATGCATCTTACAGATTTTTTTGTCAATCAAAGTCAAAGGCAAGGAATCTATTTTGTTCACCATTGCATACTTAACACTTAATACAGTGCCAGCTACATGGCAGACAGTACATACGTTTTCTTCACTTTTGCTTTTTTGGCTAGAATAGTGTGTAGCTTTTAATTCTACTTTTTCCTATTTTAAACTGTAGTAAACTATACATAACATAAAATTTACTATCTAGACCATTGTTAAGTGTACAGTTCAGTAGCATTAACTACATTCATACTGTTTTGCAACCTGTGCCACCATCCATCTCCATAACTCTTTTCGTCTTGTCAAACTGAAACTCTACACACATTAATCAACAGCTCCCCATCCCCAATCTTCCCCCAGTCCCTGGTAACCATCATTCACTTTTTCTGTCTCTATGATTTTGACTATTCTAAGTACTTCATATAAATAGAACCATAACAGTATTTGTCCTTACTGGCTTATTTTATTTAGCTAATGTCCTGAAGATTCATCCATGTTGTAGCTTATGTTAAATTTCCTTTCAAGACTGAGTAATATTCAGTCCTTAAGTATTTTTGATTGAATAAATTTACTATAACAATAGTTTACCGGAATTCCAAAAGTCAGTATCTTCCTTTCAAATATACCAAAGATTCCAAAAAGTAAGTATCTAAGCCAAAGGAAAATTGACAGGAGGAATGAAATAATTATATTCAAGAATATGGCTTACCTTCTTTGGGTCAAGATTCCCTAAAACTGAACTGGCCTGAGGACAAACTTCAGACAGTGAGCAACCAATCTTCATGATATCCTTATTTCTACTGATACTCTAGAAAGATCAGATATAGTATAAGATTCAGGAAAATATTATTTTATAGTGTTATACACTTTAAGGTTCTACTAAGCATGATAAACTTAAAAGATCTTAGGCCATTAGAAATTAAATCAAGTTCTTATGTATTTTTCCATAATTTAAATGAGTTATTTATAAATAAGAAATGAGACTAGGTCACAGAAAAAGTTTACTTCCCAATGAGTTTAAATTAGGTGGAATTCAAACAAGATACCAAATATAATTAAATCATAAGGAAAAGATTCCTTAAAGATTTGATTGCAGAGCTCAAACTGGGAAATAAAAGATGATCCTGGAACATTTGATGGTGCCAGAAAGGAAAGAAATGCCAAAAAAAAAAAAAAAAAAAGCTAAGTGCTGTGGCTCACACCTGCAATCACAGCACTTCGGGGACACTGAGGTAGGAAGATCACTTTTCAGCCCAGGAGTTTGAGACCAGCTTGGCAACATGGTGAAACCCTGACTTTACAAAAAATTAGCCAGGTATGCTGATGTGCGCCTATAGTCCCAACTACTTAGGAAGCTTAAGTCAGAGGATCACTTGAGCCCAGAAGTTTGAGGCTGCAGTGAGCCATGATCGTGCCACTGCACTGCAGCCTTGGTGCCAGAGACCCTATCTCAGAAAAAAAAAGGAAAGAACTCAAAAAATAGGACATTTTAAGGACAAGTAGTAATCTGTGTTCTTTGGTGAACTTTGTCCTACCGGCCAAGGCTGAATAATTTAAACAACAAAATAAATAATGATAGCATAGGATTATAACCCATAGAATATTCATGAGTCTGTATTAATATAAATAATTGAATAAATGGCAGAGAAGAGACATCTTTTGCTTACAGAAGAATTCCAATTAATAAATGTGGAAGGAATTAGGAAAACAGAATCATTATTAGGCAAGCACTAGAGAAATAATAAAATTCATGGGTGAGAAGTTGAAGAGAAACTGGATTAGACAGCCTCAACATGTCTCCTAAAACATTCATTAATTACAAAAGAAAAAACAGTAACCTTACAGTGAAAAAACCTGGAAACTGCCACCTTACCCAAGTGAGTCAAGGTTATCATCATCAATAAGAAGGTATATCACATCATGAAACCCCAATATGATGTACTGAGAGGACTACAATATCACTTCTGTGGAACTCTTACTAATCTATTTATAAGAAATCATCAAACAAACACAAATTAAAGGACACTCTACAAAATAACCAATATTCATCAAAATGTCAAAGTCCGGAAACACAAGGAAAAATTTAGACACATACAGAGGTTAAAGAAAACCAAGGATCACAACTAAATACAATTAGGAATTCTGTATTGAATCCTGGAATATAAAAAGACAAAAAAAAAGTGCTAAAATTTAAATAAGGGCATTAGTTTAGTTAATAGCATTGTACTAATGTTAATTTCCTGCCTTTGATCATTCTACCGTGGTTATATAACACATAAGCATTTGGTTATACAACACATAAGCATTAAGGGAAGCTGGGTGAAGAGTATACAGAGCCACATGCTAACCTCTGTACTAATTTGGCAACTTTCCTGGAAGTCAAAGTTTCTTCAAAATAAATGATATATATATATATATATATATATATATATATATATATTCTAAAGAAATATACCAAAAAATATTCGATAATGCTAGAAAGAATATGATTATCTGTGATGACTGAAAAGAACTCTGAAAGCGCAGTTCAAAGAATATCATGAGTATCAACGTCTCTGCATAAAACAGGAACTGAATTTAAATTGACCCTGAGAAACATTAGAAGCAGCCTCTGTGAATAAACTCCTGGAATCAAAATATTCCATATAATTATTTTTTCACTGTACAGACTAAAACAAATAGAAGCTCTTGTTTGGTGCCATCTCAGCTCGCCGGAGGGGGGGGGAGAGCGAGAGAGAGAAAGAGAGAGAGAGAGAGAGAGAGACAGCACGCAGGCGCGCGCGTGTGTGTTAGCGACAAGGTCTCACTATGTTGCCAAGACTGGTCTCAAACTCCTGAGCTCAGGCACTCTTCTCACACTGGCCTCCCACAGTGTTAGGATTAAGATTACAGGCGTGAGCCGCAGTGCCTGACTACAAGCTCATTCCTTCAAAGAAACAGGTGGAGTCAAATACTTTGGATTCCTTCAGCTGCCACTCATCCAATCTGAAATGTTTGCTTGTAAGGGGTTTTTAAGGTAGTAACCCACAGGGCAGAAAAATGGTGAATATATGTGAGCAGATTTTCATCCTAACCTGACTTTGCATATTTCCAAATCTCTACTTCCTCTTCTCTACGCCTACATCCCATCTTAACCCCAAACAAATTTGCCAATTTGCTTCTTGAAATAACCACTACATTCACTTATATACCATTAGTAGTTCTGATGTTTAATCTTTTCATGTGCATGTTTCCTATTTTAAATATTTTTCTACAATAGTCCCAACCTCATGGTTTAACTCAGACGTTGGCAAATTACAGTCACCTGTTTTAGTAAATAAAGTTTACTGCATCACAGCTACAAACATTCATTCATATTTTCTCTATGGCTGCTTTGCACTACGTTGGCAGAGTTGAATAGCTGCAAAAGAAACTGTATGGCCTAAAAATGGTAAAATACTCATCACCTGATCCTTTAGAGAAAAAAAAAATCTTCTGAATCTTGAATCTGCTCCAAATTCAATCAACATCTTCACAACTAAAGTGAACTGAAATCAAAGTCTGGAGCTGCACTAGTGAATACAACAGCCAATACCCACTTGAAATGTGGTTAGTCTGAGGAGATATGCTGTAAGACACACACTAAATTTCAAAGAAAATATTAAAAAGGAAATTCAAACTACCCTGTTCACACTTTTATGCTAATTATATTTTGAAACAATATTTTGGAGGATATACTGAGTTAAATAAAATGTATTTATTAAAATATAACCTATTTTTATTTCTTCAATGTGGCTGCCGAAAATGTTTTAATATTACTTATGTGGCTCATATATTTCTACTAAATGGCACTGGTACAGAAAATCTTTGTACACTAATAAATTATGTTTCTATATAAGCTTAAATGTAATTTATCATCTAACCAGGGATACTGTTGAGAGTGATGCAGTTGTCATTAATACAGACAATCGGCATGGAACCAGAATGTGTGAGCAAGGTTTAGAAAACGTGCATAAGCGGCCGGGCATGGTGGCTCACACCTGTAGTCCCAGCACTTTGGGAGGCTGAGGCGGGCAGATCACGAGGTCAGGAGTTCGAGACAGCCTGGCCAACATGGTGAAACCCTGTCTCTACTAAAGATTAAAAAACATAAATAAATCAGCTGCGCACGGTGGGACACGCCTGTAATCCCAGCTACTCCGGAGGCTGAGGCAGGAGAATGGCTTGAACTCAGGAGGCAGAGGTTGCAGTGAGCCGAGATCGTGCCATTGCACTCCAGCATGGGTGACAAGACTCCATCTCAAAAAAAAAAAAAAAGAAAATGTGCATAAGCAGAAACAAATTTGCCAAATATATACATGTAAGCAGACACACAAATCTGCCCCAAGTTTTCTATAACATCACCCTTCTACAATGTTTTTTCATATTTAGTCATGCCCCATGTAGTGACATTCTGTTCAACAATAAAGCACATATACTACAGTTGTCCCATAAGGTTATAATAAAGCTAAGGTTGGGCATGGTGGCTCATCCCTGTAATCCAGCACTTTGGGAGGCCAAGGTGATCAGATCACAAGGTCAGGAGTTCAAGACCAGCCTGGCCAACATGGTGAAACCCCCATCTCTACTAAAGATACGAAAAATTATCCAGGTATGGTGGTCTGCACCTGTTAATCCCTGCTACTTGGGACGCTGGGGCAGGAGAATCACTTGAACCCGGGAGGTAGATGGTGCAGTGGGCCGAAATCGCGCCATTGCACTCCAGCCTAGGAGTCAGAGCGAGACTCCATCTCAAAAAAAATAAAAATAAAAATAATGAAACTGAAAAATTCCTATTGCCTAGTATAGTCCTAGCCATCCTAACACCATAAACAATGGATTACTCACATATTTGTGGTGATGTTGGTGTAAACCTACTGTGCCCCAGTCTTACAAAAGCACAGCACATACAATTATGTACAGTAATACTTGGTAATGAACATAAACAACTATGTCACTGGTGTGTGTATGTATATATATTTTTTAGTGTAGTCCTTATTTTAAAAAGTTGATTGTGTTAACAGCCTCAGGTCCTTCTGACGGTATTTCAAGAGGGCACTGTTATCACAGAAGATAACAGTTCCATGTACGTTATTGACTCTGAAGACCTTCTAGTGGTACAAGATGTAGAGGTAGAAGACAGTGATATTGATGATCTTGTCTCATTTTTTACCAAAAAGATTTTAAAGTAAAAAAAACTAAAAACATTTTAAAAAGAGAAAAAAGCTTTAGAATAAGGATATAAAGAAGAAAACATTTTTGCACAGCTGTACAATGTTTTAACTGTTATTACAAATGAGTCAAGTTTATTAAAAGTTACAATAAGTTAATTTATTGAAGAAAATTTTTTAAATAAATTAAGTGTAGCCTAAGTGCACAGCATTTATAAAGTATACAGTATTGTACAGTAATGTCCCAGGCCTTCACACTCCTTACTGCTCACTCAATGACTCACCCTAAACAATTTCCAATCCTGCAAGCTCCATTCACCGTAAGTGCGCTATATAGGTGTACCATTTTTTAATCTTTTATAATATTTTAATGTACCTTTTATATGTTTAGATATACAAAGATTTACCATTGTTATAACTGTCAGCAGCATTCAGTACAGTAACACGGGGTACAAGTACAGCACATGGCCTAGGTATGCAGTAGGCTATATCATCTAGGTTTCTCTAAGTACATTCCATGATGTTCACACTATGACAAAGTTGCCTAACGATGCCTTTATCAGTATGTCTCCCAGTCATTAAGTGATGTATGATTTAAGAACTCTGGGTTAATCATATTCTTCTAGAACTTTCTTCTCATATATTCTATTTCCCAAATTACAAGTTCACCTCATCCCCCACCAAAAGGAGTTCCCCATGCTGTAGGGAGTACAGAGAAATGTAATTTCTTTCCCTTCCACATCACTTATAGTTTACAAAAGCAAAAATTAACAGGTCATTGTGTGCGTTAGAGGAATTTACCTTCTTAAATGGTGGAACACAGCCCTTTAATGATTGTTTTGTATTTAAAACGGAGTAACCTTACCTGACTGGCTGCCTCTCAATAGAAAATCAGAAATGTTTCATTCATGCTTCCAATTTTATAATGAGAAAAATACCATATCTCAAATTTAAGCTATTAGAAAAAATGACAGAGATTTTTTAAAACTTATCCTTCTTCAAGAAACAATCTTATGAAAGATCCCTAGATGGGGCTATAACTTCACAAATACAACAGGCTCCCAGATCCCAGCAATTTATGCAGCCTAGAATTGAGTGGAATTCTGAAATCACAATCTTGCCAATTTTCGTTTTTTAAACTTGGTGTATTATGCACATAATACCTATTAGCCACATAAAGTCACGGCCATCAACGTCTGTATTCTAATGATGCCTGATGATAAACAGTTCCATAAAAATTAGGTACTGAGAACGATAAATATATTTATTCCTGGGTTTTTTGGTTTTTTTTTTTTCTAAGATGGAGTCTTGCTCTGTCATCCAGGCTGGAGTGCAGCGGCACGATCTTGGCTCACTGCAACCTCTGCCTCCTGGGTTCAAAGGATTCTTCTGTCTCAGCCTGGGGAGTAGCTGGGATTACAGGCTTACCATACCGCCGTCACACCTGTAATCACACCATGACGCCGGGCTAATTTTTGTGTTTTTAGTAGAGATCAGATTTCACCATATTGGCCAGGCTGGTCTCGAACTCCTGATTTCGTGATCTGCCAGCCTTGGCCTCCCAAAGTGCTGGAATTACAGGTGTGAGCCACCATGCCCAGATGACAATGATGAATATATTTATTCCTGGGTTTTATTTTTGTTTTTGTTGGGGAAGAACTGGGTTAGGGGTAATGAAAGGGGATACCAACCAGTTTGTTATTTACCTGGGCCCAAAATGTTACTGCATCTTCTATGTGACTTCCAACCACATCTTCCACTAAAATCAAATCACAATACAAAGGAAATTAGAAATTAATCAGTACCATCTAGCTCTTACATCCTAAAATAATTGTTAGTATCAGTACCTTTATCGTAATGTGTATCTTCATCCATTTGGACAACTCCTGAAAAACTAGAACAATTCAATAACTTGAATTAGATTACAATAATCCATCCATTAATAATGAAGACTAACCTACATAATGTTCAATTCTTACAAATGTTTTGTCCTAAATGCAGTTATCAAAATTCAAACTCTATATTAAAAATTAACTCAGTGATACCTCCTTCAATAACCAATTTGAGTATTTTGTAGTATATGCAATTGTATTATACATAATCTCTATCCTTAATATTATCTTTAGCCAAACTTTTACAAACTCACACTGAACAATTCATATACATTTTGATCACTTACATAAATCAATACTCTCAACGTATATATTCTTTAAGAATATCCTCCCAAAAAAAGGACTTCCACAACGTAAAGAGAAACATTACAAGTAATAGAACAAATGCTTTAAACTGGCAGTCTATTTTATTTAAAAGTCATGGTGGTTACTTCTTTTGAAGATACTGTGGGATTAAAGACTGCAAAATACACAGAATTTTGCCTATTACTTCAAAAATAATTATTACATACTTTACCCCAAATGCAAAAATATTCCAAAATAAATGCCTGCTACTATATAATTTTATCTGTAATACACCAGAATATTGCACTTTCCATTCACAAGTGTTCAAAGAAAATTAAAATACAGATTCCCTCCCCTCCAACAGAGGAAGTCTTGCTCTATCACCCAAGCTGGAGAGCAGTGGGGCAATCTCAAGCTCACTGCAACCTCCATCTCCCGGGTTCAAGCAATTCTCCTGCCTCAGCCTCTCCAGTAGCTGAGATTACAGGCACACGCCACCAAGCCCTGCTACTTTTTGTATTTTTAGTAGAGACAGGGTTTCACCATGTTGGCCAGGCTGGTCTCTAACTCCTGACCTGATAATCCACCCACCTCGGCCTCCCAAAGTGCTGGGATTATAGGCGTGAGCCACAACAATTTTTTAACAGCTTTAAAAGTTGTCTAAACACAACTATACCAAAGTTTCAAATGCTCCCTCATTATGAAAAGGAAAACCCCTCACCACAGAAATATAAAAGAAAAAAATTTTAAATGAATTACTTCTGTTACACCGTTTTTTAATTTATGATAAGTGGCATTAAAATGTCTCCAAAACAATGGTTCTTAACTACTGGTCAAAAAGCAGTTTTTAAATTCAACTGAGTGAAAAGCTGTGAAAACTTTTAGGGGGACTATTTCTACGGAAGACATTTAGGCTTAAATTCAGTAAAGGTGAAAATTACTTTAGAAATCTCTCCACATACTCCAAGAAACTACTTCCAGAATAGCTTTTAAATCTTACTTTAAAACGACTTCCCCTGATAATTATTAAGGACCTGATGCTGAACCCACTTTCTGCAGAGATCACCAAATGGTAGGTCCAAATCTCTACTTCGAGGTGAAAATTTGGAAGAAATGGGTACACGTAGCTCCCTGACACTTGTTTTACAAGGGATTTTTAAACTTAAATGGCATAGAATTTTCGAGAAGTTAAAGAGAACGCAGGCTGCGTGACCTCGTCTTCATGGAGATTATTCAGGCCCGAGGTCTTTTCAGGCCGGTTTCGCCTGCCTGCACGCACTCAGAAACTGGGGTGTCTGGCACCCTTCGCTGTGGCCGGCGGCTCGAGGGCGGCAGAAAACCCTGAAATGGGCCTAGTCTCAGGACTGGAAACCTAAAACCCAAGTAGCGACGAAAATACAGTCCTTGAAGCGGCCACCACTGCACCTACCACGAAAACTACTACTGACCTCACACTTTCCGCTGCAGGACTTCTAGAAAAGTGACCCTGGCCCCACATTCTGGGCTCTCAGCCCTCCGCTCGCTACCGCGCCTCGCCCTCCACCCGCCGTAGCACAGGTCCGGACGCTTACCGCGCGTGCTTCTGCCGCTCGGGACTCACACTGCGCCTGCGTGCACAGCGCTGCGCCATCATCCGGGGTTGGCGGGAGTCACGTGGCAGCCAAGGCCTCCCGCCTAGAAAGAAGCGTTGAGGGAGGGGCCTGGCACTGAGGCTGCGCCCCCGGTGATTTACAGGCTGGGGTGGGGTCCACCGCCAGTTCCTTTCGCAAGTCTTCTAGCAGTGACGTTAGTGGTGACATAGGATTTCGTGGCCTTTCCTAACCCCTTCACGTGGATTTAAATTTTACAAACGCCCAAATTAGAAGCACTCTAACGTTCTAATTACACGATGGAAAAGAGAAAATAACGGGTAACTGAAATGTGTTTTTCAGATTAGTAGCTTTACAAGCGTTGGTCAACCCATCCTTAGATCCCATAGCTCTGTCTAGTATAGCAACTTTTTTCACGGAAAAAATTTGCTGTGTGCTTCTTTTCAGATATTAGACTTTGTGGAAAACCTTACACAACAATTGAAAATTATCTCCAATTAATGTTTAATAGCTTGATTGAAGGGTAGAGTACAACAAACTGCAGATATCAAAAGTACATAATTTGTTAAGGGTGAACATATGTATATACTGTTGAAATCACTCTACAATTAAGATAAACTTTTCCATCACCTCAAAGTTTCCTCATGCCAGTTTGTAATACCTGACTTCTCCCAGTTCCCGTTCTACTTTCGGTCACCATATATTAGTTGCCGTTTTCTAGAGTTTGACATTAATAGAATCATACAATATGAACATTTAATCTGACTTACTTCCAATAGCATAATTATTTTGATTGATAAATTTTGTCCTATGAGTATCAAGACTTTGTTGGGTTGTATTGCTGTTACTATTCCATGAATATAACACAATTTGTTTATCTACCTTTTAATAGATATTTGGACTGCTTCCAGTTTTTGTTTCAGACAAGGCTGCTATTGTGGGCAAGTCTTTGTATGGACATGTGTGTTCATATCTCTTGGGTTAGTACCAAGGGGTGGAATGGCTAAGTCGAATTGTGTGTGTGCGTGCTTAAAAAACTGCTGCCTAGTTTTACGTAGTTGTACTATTTTATATTCCCACTAGTGGGGTTTCAGAGTTCTAGCCGCTCTATATCCTCACCATCATTTGATATGGTCTGTGTTTTTAAGTTTAAACATTTTGTATAATGGTATCTCCTTGTGATTTTAATTTGCATTTCTTTCTCTACCGACTAAAAAGGTTGGGAAACTTTTCTTGTGTTTATTTTCTATCCATATCTTCCTAAATGAGGTGCTCGTTCAAACTTTTTCCTGTTTTCCAACTGAATTTTTTTAATACTGAATTTTTGACAGTTCTTTATAAACTATGGATACAACTCCATCAGGTTTGAAAATACTTTCTCCCAGTCTACAGCTGTCTTTTTGCCTTCTAAAAAAGGTATTTGAAAGAGCAAAAGTTCTTAATTTCAATAAAGTCTAAGTTTTGTCTTATGAGTCATGCTTTCGTGTTGTATGTAAGAAATCACTGATTAGCCTGGTTCACAAAGGTTTTCTTGTATATTTTATTCTAGAAATTTTAGATATTCAGGCTTTACATTTTGATACATAATCCTTTTTGATTTGATTTTTATAACGTGAAACATTAATCAAATTTTAAAATCAAACATTAAACAAATTTTATTTTATTGCATATGGATATCCAATTTTTCCGGCATCATTTCTTGAAAACACTGTCATTTGTCTATTGAATTGTCTTTGCACCATTGTCAGAGATCAACCATACATGTGCAAGTCTATTTCTGGATTCTCTGTCCTGTTACACTGATCCATTTGCTTTCTTTAGAGTAATATAATACCACACTGTCTTAATTACTATAATTTTATAGTAACTCTTGAAGACAGGTACTGTAAGCCTTCCAATATTGTTCTTTCTCAAAGTTGTTTTATGTTTGTAGTTTCATGATATCATAGAACCTATTTGTCAGCATCTATACACAGAGACACGCAAGCACACGTGCGTGCACGCACACACACACACACACACACACACACACACACACACACACACACACACACACACACACACACACACACATACACACAGC
>PVKP010032806.1:0-25593 GCA_004027715.1 Plecturocebus donacophilus | reverse complement strand
AGTGCAGTGGTGCGATCTCAACTCACTGCAACCTCTGCCTCCTGGGTTCAAACAATTCTCCTGCCTCAGCCTCCTGAGTAGCTGGAACTACAGGCGTGTGCCACCATGCCCAGCTAATTTTTGTATTTTTAGTAGAGACGGGGTTTCACCATGTTGGCCAGGATGGTCTCGATCTCTTGACCTCATGATCCACCTGCCTCGGCCTCCCAAAGCGCTGGGACTACAGGCGTGAGCCACCGGGCCCGGCCGAAAATCTTCTAATTAGAATTTCAACTTTTCCTCAAATTTTCTCTTAAAATCTCATTCTAAATCAATGTGTTAAGTGGACGGATCTGGTATCCTCCTGAGTTCCCAGTTCCGTTAAGATCATTTACCAAGTTGTTTTATCAACTCCTTCCTTTTTTGAAGTTCGCATTACATAGAAATGCCATCCTCTTCACATCCTCAATTTATTCAGATAATCTGTCCAATGCCAAGCAAGTTTCCGACATTCACTGAACACACTGTCACAAAGGCAATCTTCTATTCCTCAATTATTCCTGATATCATATTAATAACTTCAGCATCCAAATTAATGACTCAATCCAATCTCCTAATCTTATAATCCCTTAATCGTCTATAAAACAATTCTGCTGTAGCAGCCCTTAATCTGGCCACATTCAAAACCACCTAGACTTTATCTTTTAATGTCTTCCAAGAAGCAAATAAGCACCCTATTTTAAGCTTAACTGTCTTTTATTTCCTTCTGTCTCACTAATCCTACTATTCAACTACAGAGAAATAACTATCAGCTTATCAGCAACTTGTCGACTCACTGCTTGCCTTCCCTAGGCTGCATGACCAATCACATCCCTGAATGATATTAGGAGCCCCATTTATTAAAATCAATCTTAAAACCTAGGCTCTTTTGTTTACTAATTTTAAAGTTCATCCCAATTGTTTATTTGCTCTACACTTTCTCAGGGAAGGAAACAAGCCAGATGAAGACAGAGACAGTGGTTTCACTATTATATATGAGCTCCAAAGTCATATGGGCTTCAAATACTCAGGATTCCTTTTCCCTATCTCTAATTTGCTTCCCTTCATCCAAGGTATTATTTTAAGCCACTACTTCACCCTTGCATCCTTCATTCTCTATTGCATCTTTCACTCTCATTTGATAATAAAAATGTATTGAGTACTTATGTGCCAGTGACCTTTTTTTTTTCATGAGAGACAGTCTCACTCTGTCACCCCAGCTGGAGTGCAGTGGTGCGATCAATCACAGCTCACTGCAGACTTGACCTCCTGGGCTCAAGCGAGCCTGCCACCCCCGTCTCGCTAGTAGCTAGAACTACAGGCATGTGCCACCATGCCTGGCTAATTTTTTATGTTTTGTAGAGATGGGTCCTTGCCGTGTTGCCCAGGCTGGTCTCGAACTCCTAGGCTCAAGCGATCCACCCACCTTGGTCTGCCAAAGTGCTGGGATTATAGGCGTCTGAGTCATCATTCCCGGACATCAGTGACTTTTACAAATTTCATGTGCATTAAATAATTCAATTCTCACAACTTTATGAGATAGGTTACTATTATTTTCATCACTTTAAAACTGAGAGGACTCAAGTAAACTTGCTAAGTAAGGGTCTTGCAGATCTCTTTTAAATGCACTTGGGCTTTTACCATCCTTCTTCCAGAGGCTCAGAAAGTGCTTCTGTTAGGTCACCAATGACTTCTAAATTGCTAAAAATCCACTGGTCAGCTCTGAGTCCTTTATCTAACTTGACTCATCTGCCACTCTCCTTCATTAATAAAATTATCAAAGGGATCAAATGAAAATAATTTGTCATTTATTTCCATAAAGAGACAAGGCCCAAGCCTTGACTCTGGTCATAGAGCTACTTAGTGGTCAATGAGGCAAGTCTTTCCCAGACTTATGATCTTTTCGTTAAGTCAGAAATTTCCTTCCTTTATGATTAACAGATTACTAAAGGATGACTACTTCAAATGAAAGAAGGTTGCCTTGGATCTGCAGTTCACAAGAGAGCTCCCTCCAGGAGCCTCAGACTTCCAGTTTTTCTTGTCAGTAGTGTTATCCTCTGATGAAAGTTCATCTGGCAAACAATGGCTATACCTATTATGCACATGGTTACGTATTACACTTTTCCAGTGTTCAACCTGAGGGTGAGCCAAGGGAATTTGAAACCAGCAAAGTTCAGTTCCCTAGACTAGCAAGGACAAAGCAGCATTTCAAAAGGTAATTTTTAAAAAAGCACTTGTCCTTTCATTACTTGTTATTCATCTTTCATTTTCTATAATCATACTCTCAAGTTCTAAAACTGTTAAGATTTGTTTTTCTCAGCTCTCTGATGAGAGGGATCTACCCCTCCTATCACAATCTACACATACGAACCCAAATATCTCATCTCTCTTTCTTTCAGAATTTACATTCTTTCAATGTCATTGAAGACATTGACATTAACCATAAAGACTCTCAGAAATATCCTATATGTATTTTAGTAAAGACTGATTCATCAGTATATATTATTAGCAATAAATCTGGCACATACTACATATACTGTCGTTTGTTAATAAACTGTTTCTAAGAAATTTAATCCTCTATCTTATAAAACTAAGTAATTGTCTCTTGAGTTTTGATCAAATTCCATACTATTTTCAATACAAAGATACTTAAAGAAAGTGTTATATGAATCATTTCATTCAACTCCTTTTTATTGTTCACAATTAACTTTCTCCTCTATCTATAATATTGTTTAATATTTTTCCACATTACAAATTATTCAAAGTACACAAGTAAGAAATAGATTTGCCGTCATCAAAAAGCTGAATTACATGCAACTGTCAGCAGCAACTAGATTTTTCAGCCTTGCTCTGTGTCATATTTCAATATTAGAATAAATGACATAATTTTAAAAATACCTTTGGTTTCTTCTACAGCAAGTTTATCACAAATCTGCTTTTCATAGGTACAAAGATGTTCCAAAGCTTCTCTATAGAGACCTGCTTCCCGAAGAACTTGATTCTGATATAGAAGTAGTTCACTATATTCATAGTCCACCTTATCAGGGGATGTCTGTATATGGATATAAGGAATAATGGCAGTAAGAATTTTATGTTCATATCAAAAAATTGTTTACAATACTCAAAAACATAAGTGAAAGGACAACATCCAGTTAATAAAACCAGTTTTTAAAAAAGTCTTAAGGATCTGTCTATGGAGCAACTAAGTAAATAATGACAATATTAAGATATAACAGGTTGAATAAAATAATAATACATTAAGTCCTTACATACAATAAATATGGGGAAGAAGGGAAAGATCTTACTCAGCAGTAGAATGCCAAATAATAAACCTACAAGGAATGACAAGAATTAAGAAAATCACCATTTTGCAACTATCATGGTAATACCTGATTCAGGCAAAAATCATAATCAATGAATGCTAAACCTAGATGGTGAAAGTTTGAACAGGCTATTCAGTCTCAAACTACATATTAAACACAAAGCGAAAAAAATAAGTTTACAGTTGCAAGTACAACTTTCACCATGTAATCAAATGGAATGAACTGATGGCATGTGCCTCTCAATGGGATGAACTGAGAAGGACCCAACATCGCTTCTCTGGTTTCCTGCCAAGATTACAAAACAATGAGGAACCATCACACAAATCCAAATTGAGGGACATCCTACAAAACCACAGCCTTCTTCAAAAATGTCTATGTCATAAAATACAAAGCAAGTTGTCAAAACTTAGTTCAGATCAAAAGAGGCTGAAATGATAACCAAATGCAAGGTATGATTTAATTTTTTTTTTCCCCGAGATAGTCTCACTCTGTCACCCAGGCTGGAGTGCAGTGGCATGCATGATCTTGGCTCACTGCAACCTCCACCTCCCGGGTTCAAGTGATTCTCCTGCCTCAACTTCCCAAGTAGCTGGGACTACAGGTGTGTGCCACCATGCCTGGCTAATTTTTGTTTTTGTTTTCGTTTTTTTTAGTAGAGACGGGGTTTCACCATATTGATCAGGCTGGTCTTGAACTCCTAACCTCGTGATCCGCCCGCCTCGGCCTCCCAAAGTGCTGGGATTACAGGCGTGATCCACTGTGCCCGGCCACAAGGTATGATTAATTTGGATCC
This sequence comes from Plecturocebus donacophilus, assembly GCA_004027715.1. Taxonomy (NCBI): domain Eukaryota; kingdom Metazoa; phylum Chordata; class Mammalia; order Primates; family Pitheciidae; genus Plecturocebus; species Plecturocebus donacophilus. The sequence continues at coordinate 21,459 of PVKP010032806.1, read as the reverse complement.
TGCAATGAAATCAAATCACTACAAAGGCTATAACTAGGACAATTAGTAAATTCTGAATATGGGCTGGGGATTAGATAACAGTCTATCAATGTTAAATGTCCTCATTTCTATAATCTATCCATATAATACTATCTAGAGAACTGACTATACAGTTATTTTTAGAAAATACACACTAAAGCATTTAGAGGTAAAAGAGTATGACGTCTTGCGATTAGTCTGAAATGTTTAAGGAGGAAAATTAAAATAAACAGATACACAAATTTTTAAAGTAAATGCACCAAATATTAACAATTAGTTTAACATGAACGAACCCCTATATAGAGTTCTTTGTGCTATTCTTGCAACTTTTCTATAAGTTTGAAACTATTCAAAATTAAAAGCCAGACTATGCACACTTCTTTTAGTTATACTTAGAATCAGACTTAGTAAAATGGCTTCTAGTTACTACCTGTTGTGTTTTCCTAAATTCTTCTAAAATCTTTGCTGCCATTTCATAATCTTCTAATAAATGGTAAGCAATAGCATAACCAATCCATGATGCTCTCTGTGCAGGTCGAAGCTGAAGTAACTGATATCTCGTTTCCTTTAAAAGAAAAAAAAAATAAACACTTTTTTTAGGCTTTCAGTTACAGCAAGTGCTCCTTTAAAAGATCATTATTAATTTATACCACAACCCTAAGCATTTTACAACACAATGCTGGGAACAATAACAGAAAATAGTTCAAACATCTATATTGTGTAGTTTTATGGAGGCAAAGAAATATTTGTTAAAAACATAATGAATCCTCCAACCTAGTCTTAGATTTTTTTTTTTTTAAACTTAAGACCAGATACCCTTCTTTATTTCTTGATCTGCTTACTCCAAGAAAAGAGACAGGATAGAAAAGACAGTACAAAGGAAAAATATTCAAAAATTCTTTTAAAAATTAAGTGTCCAACTACAGAGTTAAGATATATTTGGAGAACAATTCAGCAGGTACTATCATATAAAAAAGGAAAGAATATGAAAGAGGAACTAAGTAGATCTAACACTGATTTAAGGGTTAAAATTGACACTACAAAAACATATTAGACTCAGTGGAGGTAGAAAGAAGAAACAAAACATTTGCTTTTGCCAGGTGTGGTGGCTTATGCCCATAATCCCAGCACTTGGGGAGGCTGAGGCCGGTGGACTGCCTGAGCTCCGGAGTTTGAGACTAGCCTGAGCAACACGGTGAAACCTTGTCTCTACTAGAATATAAAAAATGAGTTGGGCATGGCGGCACATGTCTGTAGTACCAGCTACTCAGTAGGCTGAGGCACGAGAACTGCTTGAACCCAGGATGTGGAAGTTCCACTAAGTTGAGATCCTACCACTGCACTCCACCTGGGCAATAGAGCAAGACTCTAATGTCTAAAAAAACAAAATTTGCTTTCCAGAAAAATGTGTGAGTAAATGTTAGAGTTACATGTCAATACCAGACAGAGGCATTGTTTGAGGAGTACTGATGTCAATTTTTATCAGATTAAGTCAACCCTACACAGTAGTCCAAATCTGACTCACCATAAAATAACTTATTTTTAAAGATCTGATTATTCCAATCATAAACACAACCACTATGGCAGGAGGGAAAAAGGCATTCAATTAAATTCTCTTCAAAATAAAATAAAAAATTTCTGTATCAGAAAGTACTCAAAGTTGTACATATTTTCCCCTTGGAATAATTTTTTTTTAAATCTCTATTTTACTTACTCTGTAACCCTCAAGATCTCGCATTTGAATCTGTAGTAAGGAAAGATCCCTTAAGATTTGAAGATTGTCTTTATCCCATTTTAGTGCATTTCTGTAACACTTAATGGCTTCATCATACTTCTTGTCTGACCTCTGAAGAAGGCCATAAACATGCCAACCTAAAGAATGTAGTTAAGGATACAATGTACAAGTCAAAAATTACTATTCCAAATGACTTCCCAAAAAACTTGGAGAACTATTATAGCCATTTATAAAATTATATGCTTAAAAAGAGGGAGAAGGAGAGACTTCAAAGCTACAAAGCAGTTTAATACAGTGGAAAAGAGCACAGCTTTTGGAGTCAGAGAAAATTAGGTCTAGCCTGTCTTATCAGCTCTGTAACCTTGGACAAATCAGTCTCAGTAAGTTTCCTCATTTATCAAATGTAAACAGAAATCGTCTATGCAGCAAATCGTACTAGTGACAACTAAGTGGGATAGCATATATAAAGGGCTCACTGGCTGGCACAAAGTCAACATATATATCTATGTAAGCCGTTACTATATTACTAATAGTAAAAGGAAAAAGAAGAAATGGGTCTTCATGGAATATAATTATATAAAGTCATAAAGATTTTATTTTCTTGAACTAACAAGGTCCTGAGGATAATCCTTAGTATAATATGAACTTTCTAAAACTCAGCCACCACCCTTAGTATAATACAAAGTTTCTAAAACTCAGCCACATATAAAATAAAAACATTTCACTCATTTAACCAGTAATTATTTAAACTTTTTGCTTTTCTTGAGACAGGGTCTTGTTCTGTCACCCAGTCTGGAGTGTTGTGGCATGACCTTTGTTCACTGCAACCTCCACTCCCTGCACTTAAGTGATCCTCCCACTTCAGCCTCCTAAGTAGCTGTGACTACACGTGCTCACCAGCATGCTGGCTATTTATTGTACCTTTGGTAGAGATGGGATCTCACCATGTTGCCCAAGATGGTCTCAAACTCCTAACCTCAAGCAATATACCCACCTTGGCCTCTCAAAGTGCTAGGATTACAGGTGTGAGCCCCTACACCCAGCCTAAAACTTCTTAGTAACTAAGATGTAGGCCATCAAAATAGCCTAATATATTCAAATATCTTAAAGTCTAGAAAAGGACAGATAAGTAAGCAAAATTAAAGTATATTGTAAAAACTGCTATAAAGGAGGAAAACATTCTATTTCCCCAATACACGCCTTTTACACTTTTCTTAATTACTGTGCCAGTTACCCAATCCACCTATCTTCAGTCTTTTATTCTCCTACCAAAGTAACTCGATTTTGTTTTGTTGCGTTTTTTAAAAGAGACAGCGTCTTGCTCTATCACCTAGGCTGCAGTGCAGTGGCATGCTCACAGCTCACAGTAGCCTCAAACTCCTGGGCTCAAACAATCCTTCTACCCCAGCTTCCAGAGCAGCTAGGACCACAGGCACGGTGCCACCACCACCACATGCAGCTAATTTTTTTATTTCTATAGAGACAAGGTCTCATTATGACGCCCAGACCAGTCTTGAACTCCTGGCATCAAGTGATCCTCCTGCCTCAGCCTCCCAAAGTGCTGGGATTACCAGCATGAGTCACTGTGGCTGGCCCAAAATAATCCTTCTAAAACACAATCAAAAGGAAAAAGGGATTCAAATTCCCTTTCCAGAAACTTACAATGTTTCTATCTGAGATCAAGTTCAAACTCCAATCTGGCCAAGTGCAGTGGCTCATACTTACAATACCAACATTATGGGAGGCAGAGGCAGGCAGATCACTTCAGGTCAGGAGTTCGAGACCAGCCTGGCCAACATTGCAAAATCTTGTCTCTACTAAAAATACAAAAAACATCCGGGCATGGTGGCATGTGCCAGTATTCCCAGCTCCTAAGGAGGCTGAGGCAAGAGAATTACTTGAACCTGGGAGGCAGAGGTTGCAGTAAGCCAAGATCACACCACTGCACTCCAGCCTGGGCGGGTGACAGAGTAAAACTCGTCTCAAAAAAAAAAAACCTTCGATCTAACAACTTTTAGGCCAGAGATCCTCAAGAGCAATAAAATATAGAATGTTGGCTGGTTATGGCGGCTCACACCTGTATGAAGGCCGAGGTGGGTGGATGGCTTGAGGCTAGGAGTTTTAGACCAGCCTGGACAACATGATGAAACCCTGTCTCTAATAAAAATACAAAAATTAGCCTGGCGTGGTGGCAGGTGCCTGGAATCCCAGCTACCTGGGAGGCTGAGGCAGGAGAATCACTTGAACCTGGGAGGCAGAGGTTGCAGTGAGCTGAGATCATGCCATTGCACTCTAACTTGGGCGAAGAGTGAAACTCCATCTCAAAAACAAACAAACGCAGAATGTTTAGGATGGCATGTATGAAATAAAAACACATATTTTAATATTATACATTTTGAAAGCAAATCAAATATTACACGTTTTATTTGAAAAATAATCTTGGTTTCTGTAATGTAAATGACAAAGTACAAATGGCTCAAATCCTCTCAGCTGGTTGGATCGTGGTTTTACAAACTAAGAAACACTACTTATTAAAATGTAGCTCCCATACCTATCTTCCCACTCCCTCCCGTTTCTATCACTAATATCCTTTAACTTTCTTAAATATTACAACAGCCACATAACTGCCTCTCATCTTCGCTTCCTAAAAATTCTATCCTCATTGAATTTAACATTGTAAAAATTTAAAGAAAATTACGTCCATCAAGAAGAACTGAAATCAATCACAATAAAGACATTAGTAGAACACTAAACAATCATTAACAATTATGGAAAGACATTTATCCACAATGGTCTTAATAATTAACCCTTTGCTTATCTTTCTAGTCCTCTAGTCACTCTCAATTCACATACTTCTGCTTTACTGGGTTAGTGACAATTATTTGAGTAAACCATAACATTTTATGTAATACTCATATATGTTCAGTATTTTCCTTCACCAGACTGTAAGTTCTTTGAGAGCAAAATCTGTTATCTTTTGTCTGTACTAAATTAAGGGCCTGGTCAACATCTGAAAATTTGCTAAATATTTCAGTACTTAAAAATTGTGTCAGCCCACAAAGTTGGTACAGAAATATTTGCTAAAGTCTATCTTAAAAATAGCAACCCACAATTTTTTCTCTATCCTCCCTCAGATATTTCTATTTGCTCTTACTCTCCCTTAATATTTATCCCATATGGTACTTAGCATTATCAGGGACTATATTATATATTTCATCATTAAATCTTTAATCCAATACAGTGAGGTGGGTATGACTATCCCCATTTTATACACGAAGAAAGTGAGCCCTAAGAACAGTTAGAAAGAAGCTGGAACTGGGTTTTGAATCTAAGTGAAGCACATTCTAAGCCTACACTCCAAAACCTTGTACTCTAAACCAGGGTATTATAAAGCCTCTCTAATATTTCTTATTTTATATCCTTTTTCTTTTTGAGACCCACCATCTACCACTATCACATTGGTGATTAGGTTTCAACAACGGAGGTAGGGGAGTGCCACACAAATATTCAGATCATAGCAATGCCCCCTTTTAAAAGTGAGAAAAGCTTTCATAGATATTTTTAAAGGCAAGTCCCATTTATCTGTGAGATAAGAGAATGTTAAAACATGACAGGTATATAAAAATGTTCCCTGAATGAGGGTAGTCGCTGTTATACTATTTTAAAAAAAGAATAATTTCCTCTGAAATTGCACAATAAGATCTAAAACTCTGACTCTCAAATTGCTGCCTTAGCTCAAAACACCCCACTCAAATCTTAAATATATCTCAAAAAGGATACACACATGACTCTTCAAGTCATTTCTCAAACCTCTACGAACCAATTCATAAGCTTCTTCCTTTTTCCCCAAACAGTTCAGTGTTAATCCTTTCATTGCCAGGGTTTCTATTGTTAAAAACAAAGAAGAAAAGGAACATAAAAAACAGAAATTAAATATTAAAAATAACAACAAAACCATAATCTCAAGAACAAATGCTACATTGGCCTAAGAATTAAAAATTTAAAGGAGATCACTCAGATATTTTCCACTTTCTTGCAGATTTAAAATATTTTTTAACATTGACAATTCAAGTAAACACAGATTTCCAGACTATTCTTGGAAGGAGGCTCTCCTATTTTTATTTTTTTTAGATAAAAAGATACAAAATGCATGCTATTTGACTAGAAAGATAATCTAGTAACTCATTTTTCAGGGGAATTCCATGGGATAACCCTACATATCTACTTCATTAAAATATTAAAAATTTTATCTTGAAAATATACTTTATTTCCTTGAACCTAGGTTATATAAGGGTTAAATTCATTCTTCAGTGATTAAGAAAATACACATAAATTTTCTACATTTTTGATTTTCCTAAATTTACTTTAAAATGATTCTCTGAGATGACTATTAAAAGTATAGGAAAAAGAAGATGTCAGAAATCTGTCATTAGCAACCAAAAAATTAAGAGTTAAAAGAAATACTAAGTTTTCAGTAAAGAGGAAAAACAAATTCTAATTTTATGTGTATCCTATGAAGCCTAAAGGAAGCAAGAATATTATTTGCCTAATTTTTTTCATTTGTTTGATGGATTTGCCTAACTTTTTACACTTTAGAGAAAAATTAATTAGGCACAAATGATAAGTATTAAAGATAAAATCCTGAGGAATAATCAACATGTACTGTTTAAAAATCCTTTCAGCCAGCCACAGTGCCTCACGCCTGTAATTTCAACACTTTGGGAGGCCAAGGTGGGCAGATCACTTGAGGTCGGGGCAAGCATGGCCAACATAGTGAAATCTTGTCTCTACTAAAACTACAAAAGTTAGCCGGGCATGGTGGTGGGCACCTGTAATCTCAGCTACCTGAAAGGCTGAGGCAGAAGAATTGCTTGAACCCAGGAAGCAGAGGTTGCAGTGAGCCAAAATTGTGCCACTGCACTCCAGCCTGTGCAACAGAGCAAGACTCCATCCCAAAACAAAACAAAAAAACCTGACAATAAAACTTTCAATGAAATTATGACAATTTATATGCAACCTGATTATAGATATGTTACAGTGGTGGGGTAGGGAGTTGGAGAATCACATTTTAGAAACAATGAAATAGGCTGGGCGCAGTGGCTCATTGTAATCCCAGCACTTTGGGAGGCCGAGGTGGGTGGATCACCTGGGGTCAGAAGTTTCAGACCAGCCTGGTCAACATGGTGAGACCTCACCTCTACTAAAAATACAAAAATTAGCCTGGCGTAGCCGTAATCCCAGCTACTTGGGAGGCGGAGGTAGGAGAAGAGCTTGAATCCAGGAAGTAGAGGTTGCAGTGAACTGTGATTGTGCCACTGCACTCTAGCCTGGACAACAGAATGAAACTCCAATTTAAAAAAAGAAGAAGAAGAAGAAAACAGTGAAATAATATAGGGAAAACTGAATTTTAGAAATAATGAAATCTTACTTTTCTGTATTAAACACATTATTAGTAAGTTTACTTTAGAAATGAGTATCAAACAACCTAATGCCCAGCTGGTAAGCAAAAATAACTTTTAACATGAAAAGAGAGACAGATAAATTTATTTCTATTTATTTATGTTTTTTAAAATATATTTTTTGTTATAATTTAAAATGGTCCTGCTATGTTGTCCAGGCTGATCTTGAATTTCTGGCCTCAAGAAATCTTCCTGCCTCAGTATCCTACAGTGCTGGGATTATAGGAGTAAGCCACAGCACCAAGGGGAGAGATAAATTTAGATACTTTTATCTCCACTGTTTTCCATCTCCAAATAATTACATTTAAAAAGAAAGTATAAAGTGAAATGCAGTCAAAGCAAGTGAGAATTACTATAAATATAGGTTAAAAAAAAAGGCAAGGAATCTAATGGAGAATTATTACTCTTCTCCTCCTCTTCAATACTAAGAGTACATTATTAAGTTACTAAAGAGCCATATTTCTTAACTCTGTAGAAATCAGACCTGCGAAACTTATTTTTCCTTTACCTCCTCACAAGTTTAACCACACACTCTCCCTTTGCTCTACAAATATCTCACCATCCAATAATCTAACTTCATACCGGCAAAAGCTAGTAAACTTTCAGAACATTACAATATATAAACCATGTCTTAAACATGACTCAGTCTTGAGAAACTGAAAAATGTAAATTAAAAAGTTAGTTCATGAGCAAAGGACCAAATGGTCACTTTCTGAATAAGCTTACTATAAAGCATAAAATTTATCCAGCTCAACCAAAGTTTTAAAGTAAATTTTAGCATTCTACCCTATTAAGTTCTTCCTCTTTCCCTACAGAGCTGATATTCAAACTAAAAATAAACCAGAACTCAAGTAGAATGTGTTATCATTTTCTTAATATTAAATTCAAAATTCGTATTAAATTTCACTTTCTCACAGAAGTCAAAGATGAGGGGGTCTGCTCTCTCTGGAAAATAGTTAAGGCAAATGGGAACAATACAATCAAGTAAGAGAAGCCAGACAAGTACGTAGTAAAGCCTTATCTACTTGCACTTACCTCCATGCTCTGCAAATTTGGGATTAGAAAGTATTTGTTTACAGAATTTCAGTCCATTCCTATACTGTTTATGTTCGTAACACCTCTGTCAAAACAAAAAAGAAAAATTTAAGTTTAGCAAGGAATCTCAAACAACTTTAAATTCAACGCTAAATTTCTATTCTGTTAAATACAACAAAATGTTATTTTCATATGCTTCTAAATCCCAGTAAAATGCCAATAAAAAATACAGAAGGTTCAAAGACAGAAAAAGAAAGACAAAGGAATAGAATGTAGATTAGTAAAAATAAGAAAAGCATAAGCTCACTCCAAAAAGTCCAACAACTGAGTGATACAGAAAAAGAACAGAAAAATAAAAAATATAGATTTTATTTTTTTATTATTATTATTTTTGAGACTGAGACTCACTCTGTCACCCAGGCTGGACAGAGTAGCGTGATCATAGCTCACAACGGCCTTATCCACCTGGGCTCAAGGAATACTTCTATCTCAGCCTCCCAAGTAGCTAGGACTATAAGCACATACCACCACACCTGGCTAATATTTTAATTTTTTTGTAGAGACAGGGTCTCACTATGTTGCCTAGGCTGGTTTCAAACACCAAACACCGTCTCTACTAAAAATACAAAAATTAGCCAGGCATGGTGGTGCCACCTGTAATCCCAGCTACGCAGGAGGCTGAGGCAGGAGAATAACTTGAACTCAGGAGGCAGAAGTTACAGTAAGCAGAGATCATGCCACCACACTCCAGCTTGGGCGACAGAGCGAGACTCCATCTCAAAAAAAAAAAAAAAAAAAAAAAAAAACCCAAGACTATATAAAAGCAAAATGACATTTTAAAGCTTTGTGAAGGCCGGGCGCGGTGCCTCACGCTTATAATCCCAACACTTTAGGAGGCTGAGGCGGGCAGATCACAAGGTCAGGAGTTTAAGACCAGCCTGGCCAATATGGTGAACCCTGTCTCTACTAAAAATACAAAAATTAGCTGGGCATGGTGGCAGGCACCTGTAGTCCCAGCTACTCGGGAGGCTGAGGCAGAAGAATCACTTGAACCCAGGAGGCAGAGTTTGCAGTGAGCCAAGACCATGCCACTGCACTCCAGCCTGGGCACAGAGAGAGTCTCCGTCTAAAAAAAAAAAAAGCAAAAAAGCTTTGTGAAAAGCTAAACTTTTGTGTCCATGTACTCTTCCTTAGGAAGCCATTAAAAGAAGTTAAAATAAAAATCTTAAAAGGCACTATGGGACTTAGTAAATAAGGAATCTAATATAGAAAAAAGAACCAGAGAACAGCCACTCCAAATTGAAGAGAAGTCAAAAAACTGCTATGGAATAGGTTTCCAGCAAGAGCAAAAATGGAACTAGAGTGCTTGCTAATATGGAAAATGTTAATCATAAGCTCATGACAGAAATATATAGGCACATTTGCAGAAAATGAGCAATAGGTCTACAGAAAACCAGGCAACTGCCTAAATGAAATAGGTATTAATGCCAGAAAAAATAAAACTTGGATTTAGTATAAATTTGGCTTAATACTGAACAATATATGCATAGTTATAAAAATGTAAACGTTCAGTATTAGTTTACAAAAAACTTGTGATATGGCCAGGCAAGGTAGCTTATGTCTGTGATCCCAGCACTTTTGAGCAGCTGAGGCAAACAGATCACTTAAGGTCAAGGGTTTGAGACCAGCCTGGCCAACATGATGAAACTCCATCTCTACTAAAAATACAAAAAAAAAAAAAAAAAAAAAATTAGCCGGGCATGATGGTATATGCCTGTAATCCCCACTACTCGGGAGGCTGAAGCAGGAGAATCACTGGAACCCGAGAAGCAGAGGCTGCAGTGAGCCGAGATCACGCCACTGCCCTCCATCCTGGGCAACAGAGCAAGACTCTGCCTCAAAAAAAAAAAAAAAAAAAAAAAAAAAAAAAAAAAAAAAAAAAAAAAAAAAAAAAAAAAAAAAAAAAAAAAAAAAAAAAAAAAAAAAAAAAAAGAAAAGAGAAGAAACAAAACAAAAAAAAACAAAACTTGTGATATAATTATGTTAAGGAATGAGGAAAATCAAAGTGGGCAAATGTGTGAATGAGTAAGTTGAGTCCTCATTTTCAAAAACCAGAGGTCAACAAATATTTAAAAGTTATGTATCAGTAAAAAATAGTGATAAATTACTAAGCAACAAGAAGGCAAACACCAGACAAAATATAGAAATGAAGTTGCTTGATTCTGGAGTGGGAAAGCAGGATGGGAGAAAATAAGGGACATATTTCTTTCATCATAAATCTTTTAGTGCTAGTTGACTTAGACATCAACATGATTTCACATAACATTTATTTTTAAAGCACTGTATTTGTTACAGAAAAAAAGTGTGCTTTAAAAGATAATTCATGCCAGAATTTACTGACATAAATTTTAAAAATTTTGCTCACAATTTTTGAAGCAATATATTTAAAATCTGGGAAGAAAAAGTTAATGCAAGTGATGACAAAAAATCATAGCAGAAAATGCATAGAAACAGAAAAATTAAAATAAAATTTTACATTTTAGCATCAAGAAATCAATTAGTTAAGCTAACACTATAGCACACTAAAGTCATTTTACAACCAATCAACTATATATCCATCATCTCCACTTTGTTGTTGTTTTGAGACAGGGTCTCACTCTGTGGCCCAGACTGGAGTACAGTGGCTAAGTCATAGTTCACTGCAACCTCAAACTCCTGGGCTCAAACAATCCTCCTGCCTCAGCCTTCCAAAGCTGTTGCTTCGCATATGAAACCTAATATGTCCAAAGATAACTGATTCTCTTGCCCAAAATTTATTCTGCACCAAGTCTTCACCATCCTGAAGATTGAGCTGATGCCCTCCCTTCAACTCAATCAACCAGACAATTATGCAAAAAAGCTGACCATCTTTGGTGCTTCTCCTTCCTACTACTTTTGTCCTCTAGTAGGTCCCATCAGCCTCAGTTTCTTGGTAATAGCTTAAATGGTTGCATATCTTCTCTGCCTCCCACAATCAACTATGCAGTCAGCAGGCTCAGTGATTTCAGGGACAAAAAGTGGAGAAAGCAGAAGCAGTTACTTGAGAGCTATCATTAATCACATGTAGCTGAAAAAACATAAGACTAAGTAGCTCAATTTAGTGTTTCCATTTACTTAGCAGAAAGCCTAAAAGTAACTTGTTTTCTTATAAGAGTAAAAAGTACTAAAAGAAGCTATGATGTAAAGACTAACATAATTAAAAGGAATGTTCTTAACTTCTTGCTGTTTATGGAAACAACATAACTATAAAGAGGGTTAAGTGTTACTGTTCATAAAACTATCAGCTTTCTGAAATTTTATATTTATAAAAATGTAGTTAGGTGACTTTCACTTTTGGCATGATGGAGTAAGTGAAGCTGAACTTGTTCTTTCATCATAAACAAAACTGGACAAAATATATGAAATAACAGGTTCAACAGGTGGTGCCAACAGGTGGCACAAGACTGTGAACCACGAGGAAGGGAAACAAACATGATGAGCTCTAGAAATGCCATCGCTTTACACCTGGAGGCACCTTCTAGATCACATACAGGAAGAAGGATCCTAAGCAAACTACAGGAGTCCACAGAGTTAAGAAATAAAGACTCCATATTCAATGAGGCTGAGGTACCCTGCAAGAACAGTACTGAAAATGAGGGAACTACCCTGTTAAAGAGATCCAAAAATCCACAGAAGGTCCCCATGTGTCCGCTGTTGAAAACTGTTGAGTACTAAGTTTTGACTATGTAAGGTGAAATGTAACAAGGCCAGACAAAGAATGATCAGGAAACATTAAGTTTAACAATTCTCATGGCCCTCATGGTAGTGAGAGTTCTGACCTGCCAGAATGGAGTGTCAACAAACAGCTGTAGAATTCAGTAAATATTGCAAAAAGGTCATTCCTTAGAAGTAGACATACACTAGCCCGAGAGTATTACTGTAGATTCACCCTAACAAAGCCTCAAAAGGATCAGGTTGACAGATAAGCATCTTCACTGTGCACCACAAGTCCAACACTCTTTAAAGACAGTTAAATTTAGTAAAATAATATAAAACCTATAATGTCTAACATCCAACAGAAAATATTTAGACAAACTGTGAGCAGGAAAATATGATCCATAACCAGGAGAAAGTAAAAACATGATAGAATTATGATAAAGAAGTTAAAATAACTACTATAAATGTACTCAAAATTTAAAGCAATGAATAAACAAATGAAGAGGAAAATGGAATACTGTCTTAAAAACCAAACGGAATTTATAAAGATGAAAATACAGTATTTAGGCCAGGCACAGTGGCTCATGCCTGGAATCCCAGCACTTCAGAAGGCTAAGACAGGTGGATTGTTTGAGACTAGCCTGGCCAACATGGCAAAACTCCATCTCTACTAAAAATATGCCTCCAAAAAAAAAATCAGCCAGGCATGGTGGTATGTGCCTATAATTCCAGCTACTCAGGAGGCTGAGGCAGAAAAATCGTTTGAATCTGGGAGGCAGAAGTTTCAGTAAGCCAAGATCATACCACTGCACTCCAGCCTGCGCAACAGAGCAAGACTCTGTCTCAAAAAAGAAAGAAAAGAAAATACAGAATTTAACATGAAACTGGCTGGCTGCGGTGGCTCACACCTGTAATCCCAGCATTTTGGGAGGCCGAGGCAGGTGAATCACTAGAAGTAAGGAGTTTAAGACAAGCATGGCCAATATGGTGAAACTCCTGTCTCTACTAAAAATATAAAAATTAGCTGGGCGTGGTGGCGGACACCTGTAATCCCAGCTACTTGAGAGGCAGGAGAATTGCTTGAACCCGGTAGGTGGAGGTTGTAGTAAGTCGAGATCGTGCCACTGTACTCAGGCCTGGGCAACAGAGCAAGACTCTTGCTTCAAAAAAATAACAAAATTAAATTTAAATTAAAAAACAAAATGAAAGGAAACCTTTCCCAGATAAAAGTAAAGCAGATTTTATGACACTTTAGAAGAAAGAAAAATATCGTGGACTAGAAGGCAGACATAGCTACAGAAACCACCTCAACGAGAGAGAGAAGATAATGTAGAAAAAATAATTAGTGGAACTACAGTGACCTTTCTTCACAACCAAAAAAATCCTAAAAACACTGCAGATCTAAATGTTTAAGTTAAAATGAAAATGCTTCTAGAACCTCTGTAATACCAGCCCTTTGGAAGGTTGAGACAGGTGGATCACCTAAAGTCAGAAGTTCAAAACCAGCCTAGCCAACATTGCAAACCCTGTCTCTAGTAAAAATACAAAATTAGCAGGGTGTGGTGGTACACACCTCTAATTCCAGCTACTAGGGAAGCGGACGCAGGAGAATTGCTTAAACCCAGGAGGCAGAGGTCACAGTGAGCTGAGACTGCATCACTACACTCCAGCCTGGGCAACAGAGCAAGACTGTGTCGCCTGGCCGGGGGGGGGGGGAGGTAAGCTTCTAGAAGAAAATATAGAAAAATATCTTCATTACATTGAGGTAGGTAAGATCCCTTAAATAAAAAGTTTAAAATAAGAGTCTGAAAAAACAAAAGCCAGGAAAAAGGTATTTACAATGAATATGTATGTCCAACAAAAGATCTTATATCCAGAATGAGCTGAGGCTGCACCAGTGCACTCCAGTCTAGGCGACAGAGCGAGACTCCATCTCAAAAAAAAAAAATCTTAAAAATTCTTAAAAATCAGTAACAGTAAGGCAAACAGCCCAACTAGCAACAGTCTTAAACACACCCAAGAAATTATGTCCTAATACATAATAAACGTATTAAAATGTACTTAATTACATTTTTTAAAATGCTGTATCATTAAATTAGACAGTATCAACGGTTGCAGAAGTTGCAAAGCAACTGTGAACTCTTATACATTGCTGGTAGGATAAAAAAAAATTGGTTTGACCACTTTGCAAAACAGTTTGGCAGGACTTTTATAGCATAAAAAGTATTACCCAACAAACCCAAATTTTAAAAAATACTGTTAGCAGTTATCTAATAAAACTAGTAAACAGCCAGGTGTTTATTCTCCCAGGCCTACAACCCTAGCACTTTGGGAAGCCAAGGCAGGAGATCACTTGAGCAGAGAAATTTGAGACCAGCCCAGGCAATACAGTGAGACCTCATCTCTACAAAAAATAAAAGAGCCAGGCATGGTGGCAAGCACCTGTAGTCCCAGCTACTTAGGAGGCTGAGGCAAGAGAACTGCTTGAGCCAGGGAGGTCAAGGCTGCACTGAGCCATGTTCACACCATGTTCACAGACTGAGACTCTGTCTCAAACAAAACTAAAGTAAACTAAACTAAAACAAATACACATACTATCTGATCCAACCCTTTCAACTAAGGTGTACACCCAACAGAAACAGAAACATATATTCATTATAAGATAGGAAAAAGAGGCTGGGTGCAGTGGTTCATGCCTGTAATCCCAGCACTTTGGGAGGCTGAGGCGGGTGGATCACCTGAGGTCGGGAGTTGGAGACCAGACTGACCAACATGGAAAAATCCTCTCTTCTAAAAATACAAAACTAGCCAGGTGCGGTGGCACATGCCTGTAATCCCAGCTACTGGGGAGGATGAGGCAGGAGAACTGCTTGAAGCCGGGAGGCAGAGGTTGCGGTGAGCCGAAACTGCACCACGGCACTCCAGACTGGGCAACAAGAGCAAAACTCCGCCTCAAACAAAGACTTACTGGGTGGGCACCATGGCTCACGTTTGTAATCCCCGCACTTTGGAAGGCCAAGGTAGGAGGATTGCTTAAGCCCAGGAGTTCAAGACCAGCCTAGATGACATAGTGAGACCTTGTCTCTACAAAAAAAAAAAAAAAAATCAAAAAATTAGCCAGGCATGGTGGCATGTGCCTTTAGGATCAACTACTTAAGAGGCTGAGGCAGGAGGATTCCTTGAGCCTAGGAGGTTGAGGCTGCAGTAAACTAGGGTCACACCACTGCAACCCAGCCTGGGCAAGGCAGAGAGAGACTCTGTCTCAAAAAAAAGGAAAAAAGATTTATTAGTAACTGATTTTTAAAAAAAAAAATTAAAATGGCAAAAGGACACCCAAAATTAATGGCATACCTAAACTAAAACTACCAACTTAAAATCTCTTTTAACTAAGAGACTAAGTAAAAATCTCTTTTAACTGACTTTGTATTAATGGCCTTTATGCCACAGGCTTAAATTTACCAAAACTAATATAGTAAATATGATATAAAAGGAAATCTAGGTCTTATCTGTTAAAAGTACACAACTGATAAAGTATCACCACTCTGTCATAATCCTAGCATTGCATTCCAAGGTCATTTTTATATAACAGAAACATCATGAACTGGAAAATTTACTTTGAGGAAATAACGAGGTAGTGAAAAGGGCCACCTTTGGAATCAAATAGCTCTGGTTTCAAACACTGACTCTAGGCTAGGCGCGGTGGCTCACAACTGTAATCCCAGCACTTTGGGAGGCCAAGGGGGGCGGATCATGAGGTCCGGAGATCAAGACCATCCTGGCCAACATGGTGAAATCCTATCTCTACTAAAAATACAAAAAAATTAGCTGGACGTGGTGACACACACCTGTAGTGCCAGCTACTCAGGAGGCTAAGACAGGAGAATTGCTTGAACCCAGGAGGGAGAAACTGCAGTGAGCCGAGATCTCGACACTGCACTATAGCCTGGGTGATAGTGTGAGACTCTGTCTCAAAAACAAACAAACAGTGACTCTAGACTTCAGTTATGTAATCTTATGCAGTATTTTGCTGAGTATCAAAAAGAATCCTTAACTCATGGAGAGCAATCATGAGAAAAAAACATGTAAAACGCTTAGCAATAAATAACAGCTAATGCTTACTGAGCATTTACTAAGTCCCAGACACAGTGCTAAGTGCTTTACAGGGAAATTTTATTTAATCTTAACAATGATATGGAGCAGGTAGTCTTACTATCTTCATTTTACACGAGATAACTGAGGTTCAGGAGGCAATATGATTTGGCCAAGGTCACACTGCTATTAAGTGATGGAAAAAAAAATCTGAACCCAGACAATCCAGACACAGAACTGTAACACTTAACCATTATAATTACTTCCTACTATAGCACCTAGAACATTTTACAAAAAACATAAAACTCCTAACACAAGTAATAGCCATTGTAGAAAGCTTTTAAAAAATGATAAAAGAATATCAATCCATTATCTCATTGCAGACACAACTGCTATTAAACATTCTGATTTTAACAAGAAAGTTTTCACTCAAAACTTACGAAACAGTTTACTATTCTACAATACAAATGTGAACCTATACAAATATAATTCAAACTAGCACATAAAAACATAGTCAATGGTGGCTCATATCTGTAACCCCAACACTTTGGGGGACTGAGGCAAGAGGATTGCTTGAGGCAGGAGTTTGAGATCAGCTGTTTCTACAAAAAATTTAAAAATTATCGGGCATGGTAGCATGCCTATAGTCCCCACTACTCATGAGGCTGAAGTGGGAGGATGGCTTGAGCCCAGGAGTCCAAGGCTGAAGTGAGCTGTGATGGTGCCAAGGCACTCCAACCTGAGCAACAGAGCAAGACGTTGTTGCTTAAAAAATAAGTAAATAAAATTGATATCCTTATTTGATATGCACAATGTGACTTTATTTTGTGTAGATGATTTTTTAAATATTCAGGATTCCAGTGGTTTTGGTTTTTTTTTTTTTTTGGTGGTGTGACTGAAAATATCTTTATTTATTTATAGTATGTTTTTCAAAGATATTTCTCAGTCACATTTAATCAACATGATAATCCTATAAGCACAAAAGGTTTAATCCTTATTGTAGAGGTAAAATTTAGAAAACAAGTAACCTACTCCAGACTACACATCTAGCTAGAGGCAAAATTTAAGACTACAATCTAGGCTCTCTGACTCCTTTGAAACCTCGTTCCATCACATACAGAAATTCTATTAAATGTTAACATAAAAGTTATTAAAGCCAAAATTTTTGTTTTTTAAAAGATCTTCTAATCAACAAATTCAACTTTTATACTGCTTACTCAGTCTTATAATCAAATGGACAATAAAAATGCCCAAAATAAAGTGAGAAATGAACACACAAAACAAACTAGATAATCCTCTCCAAATAACTGACATGAAAATTAAAAACTAAAACCGCTCTAATTGAATGAGATATGTTTATATTATAGCACTTAGCTTTTTATTTTATTGTACTTAGAATAGTAATTAAGTTTTGCATTCTAATGATTATGTTCTCAGTTAATGAAATTCAGCCATGTCCATATTGAAATTATATTCCATGCCATTATTTCAATTATCTCCTGTCAGTGTGAGATGTAAAAATAATTCAGAATGGCATACCCCTCCAAATAACTAAAATTATTCATTTCTCCTCAAAAAGAACCAACATGCATTTAAGTAAATAGACCTCAATTTTTTCCGCCAAAAGTACTACTTCTATAATAGGTCACTTATTACAAATGAGAGTAGAAAAGAAAAAGTAACAAAAAATATTCAATTTATGGGAAACCCCATAAATTTCCCTTAACGCTTCTGCTCTTACCTGTTAATAAACTTTAGTAGCAAATAAAGGTTAACGAGAAAAACAGAAAACATGTATCATATTCATATGAAAGTTTCCCTTTCCCCCACAAGATTTATTATACAGAAGGCTAGATATATATACACATATATATAATATATATGTGTATATATATTATATATATATACACATATATATATAATATATATGTGTATATATATAAAATATGTGTGTGTGTGTGTGTATGTATAGAGAGAGAGAGAGAATTTAGCTTTAACACAGATTTTATCTAACTAAAATGAAATAAAAACTAAAGGCAGTCTTAAAATATAATAGACAATAATTAATGATAAATTGTCATCAAAATACTACCAAACTGAACTCAGCAGTATATTACCAAGCAGAATCTCTGGCTGGAATGCAAAGATGGTTCAACATATGAAAACTGACCAATATACCACATTAAGAAAATGAAAGGGAAAAAAACGCACAGAATCATCCCAACTGATATACAAAAAATGCTTGAAGAAACACCACCTCTTCTAGATTAAAAAAAAAACAATACTCAGGCCAGGTGCAGTGGCTCACGCCTGTAATCTCAGCACTTTGGGAGGCCGAGGTGGGCGGATCTCCTGAGGTCAGAAGTTCAAGACCAGCCTGGCCAACGTGGTGAAACCCTGTCTTTAAAAAAAAAAAAAAAAAAAAAATACTCAATAAACTTAAGAGTAAAGTAAATTACCTCAACATAATGAAAACTATATATGGAAATCCCACAGCAAAAATCATATACAATGGTAAAAGACTGAAAGCTTTTCCTTGGGATCCAGAACACAACAAGGATGTCCTTTATTGCCACTTCTACTCACCATAGTACTGGAAGTGCTAGCCAGAGCAATTAAGCAAGAAAAAGAAATAAAAAGCATCCAAATTGAAAGGGAAGAAATAAAATTATTTCTGCAGATAACATGATCTTGTATGCAGAATACCCTAAAAGATTCCACACACAAAAAAGAAATCTGCTAGGACTAATAAAGGAATTCAACAAAGTAGCAGGATATAAAACTCTCAACATGTTCAGTTGCCATTTCTATACACTAAAAATGAACAATCCAAAAAGAAAATTTTAAAAAACAATTCTATTTAAAATGCCATCAAAAAGAATAAAGTAGTTAGGAATTAACTTAACCAAGGAAGTAAACAACTTGTACAATGAAACTACAATAACATTTCTGAAAGAAATTAAAGATATAATACAGTAAATAGAAAGACATATTAAGTTTATGGATTGGAAGACTTGATATTGTTAAAATGTCAATACTACCCAAAGTGACCTACAAATTTAATGCAATCCCTACCAAAATCTCAATTACTTTTTTTGCAGAAATAGAAAAACCCATCTTAAAATTTATATGGAATATGAAGGGACCCCAAATATCCAAAACAATCCTGAAAAAAACAAAGCTGGAGGACTCACACTTCCTGATTTCAAACTTATTAAAAGCTACAGTAGTTAAAACTGTGTGATATTGGCATAAAGACAGACATAGATCAAAGAAATAGTAAGTCTAGAAATAAATACTAGCATACATGGTTAACTGCTTTTCAGCAAGGGTGCCAAAATCACTCAATGGGAGACAATGTTTTCAACAAATGGTGCTGGGGAAACTGCGTATCTGTATGCAAAAGAATAAAGATGGGCCAGGAGTGGTGGCTCACACCTGTAATCCCAGCACTGTGGGAGGCTGAGGTGGGTGATCACTTGAGGTCAGGAGTTTGAGATCAGCTTGACCAACATGGTGAACCCTATCTCTACTAAAAATACAAAAATTAGCCAGGAGTGGTGATGCATGCCTATAGTCTCCGCTACTCAGGAGGCTGAGACACAAGAATCACTTGAACCCCGGAGGCAGAGATTGCAGTGACCGGAGAGTGCACCACCACACTCCAGCCTGGGCAACGGAGCAAGATTCTGTAGGAAGGGAGGGGAGGAGAGAGGAGAAGAGAGAAGGTGAGGGGAAAAGGAGAGAGGAGGAGGGTGGGAGTGAGGAGGGGCAGGGCAGGGAAAAAAGAAAAGAAAGAAAAATGAAGATGGACCCTTATCTAATACCATATATGATAATTTAACTCAAAATAGATTAATACCTAAACGTGAGGCCTAAAACTATAATACTCTTAGAAAAAAACACAGGCCAAAAGTTTTACAACAATCAATTTGGCAATGATTTCTTGGATATGACACTAATGGCACAAGCAATAAAAGAATAGACAAATCTGACTTTATGAAAATTAAAACATTTGGCATAAAATTTTGTGTTGGTACTATACACACTGTCAACAGAGTATAAAGAAAACCTACAGAATGAGATAAAATATTTGCAAATCATATATCTGACAAGGGACTAGTATCCAGAACACATAAAGAATTCCCTAAATCAAAAACAACAAAAAATCCGTTAAAAAATGGGCAAAGAATTTGAATAGATATCTCCAAAGATATACAAGTGGTTAAAGAGCAAATGAAAAGTGGGACCTTGTTTCAAAAAAAGCAAAAGGAAAAAAAGGAAGGAAATTCTGCAATATGCTACAACATGAATGAACCTTGAGGATGTTATGGTAAGTGAAATAATCCAGACACAAAAAGAAAAACACAGAATGATTCCACTTGTTCTCTTTTTTTGGAACCAGGGTCCTGATCTGTCACTCAGGCTGGAGTACAATAATGTAATCATAGCTCACTGTAACCTCTACCTCCTGGGCTCAAGCAGTCCTCCTGCCTCAGCCTCCTGAGTAGCTAAGCCTACAGGCACACACCACGACACCCAGCTAATTTTTTTTTAATTTCTGTAGAGACAGGGTCTCAGTTATGTGGCCTAAGCTGGTCTTGAACCGAACTCCTGGCCTCAAGTGATCCCCCAACCTCCCATTTTTTTTGCAAAATGAAACAAGTTCTGGAAATGGATGGTGCTGACAGTTATACAATATGAATGTACTTACATCATTGAACTGCAACTTTGAAAATGGCTGAGATAATGGGGAAAAAAGTCTAGTTGCTTTTTAAAAATCCCATGTAACACTACTACTGAAGTTCATTCGACATAAACTATACCACAGGAAATGTATTCTTTTTTTTGTTGTTGCCCCCCCGTTAGAGACAGGATCTTACTTTGCTGCCCAGGCTGGAGTGCAGTGGCTTGGTCACAGCTCATTAAAGCCCCAAACTCCCAGGCTCAAGCGGTACTACTGTCTTAGCCACCCTGAGTAACTGAGACTACAGGTTCGTGCCACCAGACCTAGCTAACTTTTAAAATTTTTGGCAGATACAAGGTCTCACTATGTGACCTAGGCTGGTCTCAAACTCCTGGGCGCAAATGATCCTCCCACTTTGGCCTCCCAAAGTGCTGGGATTATAGGTGTGAGCCACCATGACCAGTCAGTAATGAGATTCTTTTTTTTTTTTTTTTTTTTTTTCCACAAATAAGACTTTTTATTTGCCACTATTATAAGTCTGAACTTTAAACAGATTCTTGGACTGGTGGTTCATATCCATCAGCTCGTTCAACTTTAGCACCTGTCTCGTCCCCAGTGGCTTTTCCAGAACTACTGCCTTCACCATGAAGCTCCATGAGTTTTCCCAATTCAAACTTGGGCTTCTTCAGCATTTTTACTTT
>PVKP010032805.1:0-25585 GCA_004027715.1 Plecturocebus donacophilus | reverse complement strand
TCCCCTATTCCTTCCTGTCTCCATTGTTAAACACAATTATTGGCATAAAAGAGGTTTTTAATACCCATTTTTAGACTGTATTCTAGCCTGAGCAATAAAACAAGAATCCCATTCTCTCTCCCTCTTTCTTTCTCTCTTTCATTCTTTTTTTTCTTTCTTTTGCTGTTTCTTTCTTCCTCCTTTTCTAAAATCTCTTCCTTTCTTTCTCTCTTTCATTCTTTTTTTCTTTCTTTTCCTGTTTCTTTTTCTCCTTTTCTCTCTTTTTCTAAAATCTCTTCCTCTTTCTTTCTCTCTTTCATTCTTTTTATTCTAAAAAAAAAAATTGAAATTTTATTACTACATTAAATTTACCATATATTTTCCTTTCAAACTTAGTTCAAAGGTATACTGACACATATACGGTCCACAAGGCTCAATTTGTTCATTTCAGAACTTGAGATTTGATGGGAATCTGTTCATAACTCAGTAGTTTTTGTTTGTTTGTTTTTTTAATGCTCTCTGGATGAGGAAAAGACCTAATTATATTATGCTTTTCTAGGCAGGAGCATACACTAATGCTTATTTAAAAGTAAAAAAACCCTCAATGTTTTAAAAACCAAATTATAATTGTTAATAGTGGATTATCACAAAATGAGGGAAAAAAACCAGAAATCTTTTATTTTTAGGTACCTAAAATAATTGTTTAATAAGAATCTGTTAAGTTTTACTAAACTCAAAAAGATTCAATTGGATCTTTTATATTATTAAGCAATTAGTAAAAATGACTGGCATAACGAGTCTTTGTACACTTGCTCGCAGTACTATAATTTTTTTTTTTGAGTTGGAGTCTTGCTCAGGCTGGAGTGCAGTGACTGCAATTTCAGCTCACTGCAACCTCCGCCTCCCAAGTTCAAGCACTTCTCCTGCCTCAGCCTCCTGAGTGGCTGGGACACCAGCTAATTTTTGTATTTTTAGTAGAGACGGGGTTTCACCATGTTGATCAGGCTGGTCTGGAACTCCTGACCTTGTGATCCGCCAACCTTGGTATCCCAAAATGCTGGGATTACAGGCGTGCACCACCGTGCCTAGCCTGCTAGTACTATGATTTATGGGATAAATAGTACATATTAAGGATTTGCTGTTACGATAGTCTCGAGGGGGGGGTTAACTAACGTCGCCCCCCCCACGACTATCGTAAACAGCAAACCCTTAATATGTAGTATTAAAAGTAGCAAAGATATTTCCAAAAAAAACCTTCGCTGTATTTTTTTAAGAGACAGGGTCTTGCTCTATTGTCCAGGCTGTAGTGTAGTGGCACAATCAATTCACTGCAGTCTCAACCTCCTGGACTCAAGCATCATTCCACCTCAGCCTCCTGAGTCACTAGGACTATAGGTGTGAGGAATCATACCTGGCTAGTTTTTTGTTTTTCATAGAGATGTGGGTATCACTTTGTTGCCTAGGTTGGTCTTAAACTCGTAGGTTCAAGTGATCTTCCTGCCTCAGCCTTTCAAAGAGCGGAATTTACAGGCATAAGCCCCTGTGCCTAGCCAATGCATCATTTTAATAAAAATTATTTAAAATTATTTTCTGTGAAAATAAGTAAAATTTGTTATCAGTATGGATTTTAGTTTTACCTTGGCTTCTGTCTCTGCTTTCTCCAATATCAGTGCTTGTAGTTGCAATTGTATCTGCTAAGGCCATCAAAGACATCTGCTCCATCCGGCTGAGTCCTGGTAAACTAGAATGAAGTAAGTGGCCAGAAAGAACCTGAGCATGGTCAGGTCCAAAGTAAGTTGGACTGTATTGTGAAAGGTCAATAACTCTAGGCTTTGGATTTTCTTCATCTGTCTCTAACATATGAATATCAGTCATTAGAGGTGGGGTCTGGAAAAGCTCATCATAACTTTCTTTTGACAACTGGTTTGATTTACTTAAGGTACTCTCATTACTAGATTTCTCCAAAGATGAGTAACAGCTATCATCATCTGCTGCAAGTAATGCATATAAAGGAAGTGGAGGAACAGAATCTATTTCTGTGTAATCTGTATTTTCGGCCTTGTTGAATGCCTGGGGGTCTCTGGTAGTGCTTCCACTAGCACTGATTGTGAGAGACCTAAGGCGGCGTTCATGGTTAGATTCAGCTTCATTCAGAGCCACAACTTCCCCAGCAATGCACTTAACAAGATGTGACAAGATGGCCTTGGCTCTCCGAACTTTACCAAGATCCATGAGTTCCAAAAGCTGCAAGGGATGATACTGAGGTAGAGTCGGGGAAAGTACATGAGCTGCTTCAAAAAGACCTGAATCTTCCATATCCATGGAAGGATCAAATGCAGTTTTCTTTCCACAGATTTTCTGTGCGAGACTGGTCATGGATCGAGTCAGAGTTTTCTTTGGAGGATGTAACCCAGAACTGGAGTTACTCTGTTTTATTAAACTTGTTATAGATGGAGTACTCCCACTGTATGAATCTGTTATAACAGGTTCCTGTTTAGAAGATGGCTGCCATTGGGAATACACATGCATTTCACAGTCCATTCCTACCACAAGGATGCCATCCCGGACCCACGATAAAGAAATAGGAAAAGGTGGGGAGCCATCTACAGAAGAAACCAAGTCCACACTTCGTAACAGTACAAATTTAGAAAGGGGCACAACTTTAGTACTCTCCCAGAGGGGAAATGCCAGGCTTTCCTTACCAGTCTGTTCTTGTACTTTGCCAGCCAGGGGTCCATACATAAAAAGTTTTGATCCAATTCCTACAGTCAGGATATGAGAACCATCTTCTCTAGACATCCAATCTAAGTGAACTAAATGCTTTGTGTTTGACATGATATTCTCTTTACTAAATAAATACATTTCTTGTTTATTATAGGCCACTAAATTGCTATCAATACTAATGCCAGAATCCAATACTGTGCTTAACTCATCTAAATGAATTGTCTGTTCAAGGACCCAACATGAACCTCCTGTTGACTCACATTCAAAAATACTTACATGCATCATAAAGTCCTGGGAAGATCTACTATTAGATGCAGGCTGCTTATAAGCTACTGCTAAACGATTTGTATGCGCACAGCTAACTTCTACAGGTCTACCAGGTACAGTTATACTACTATTGCTCTGAAGTCCATCTTCAATAAGTAATGGCCATTCTTCCCAAATGTACGCACGATCAATCTTTCCATTCTTTGATGTAGCGGATTCTCCATCTGTTACTCTGCATCTCCAGAATCTTACTTTCTCATCTGAACATGAAGTTGCCAATAAATAAGGAGCACTGCATGCAGGATATATAGAAGATGAACTTAGATGTCCTAAAATAAAAATAATTTATTAACAAAACATCAAATTTGGTTAAATACTTCTGTTTTTTTACTAAAGGATAGTCTCTTTGTATTAATTACTGTTAAGAACATGACGGCCTATATTTATTTAGGTTAAGAAAGGGCAGCAAGAATAGTAAGAAAGAGGCTTTTAATGACATCAGAAAGGTATATAAAAAGAAAGTATCACCAAAATCTAGAGCTGAAAAGGAACTCTGAGATAATTTACTTCAATTGCTGCATTTTATGGGTTAAACATCTTGGCCTAAATCAAACAACTAGTCATAGGCAGAATTTAAAAACTTGAACTCTAGTTCTGATTCTCAATCCAGAATTTGTTTCACAACTCTTTGCTAGTTTTATACGTTATAAATCTAATTTTAAAGGTATCAATACATTTTTTAAAAATTGTCAACACTCACTGGCTCCTTCTCTTTCACATTTTTCAATATAAATGTGAATGGCCTATGTTTACTTAAGTACTAAATGGTCACTTTACAGGGCCCTTTATGATTGAGGTATATTTGATATAACAGATGCTGAGAAAATTCCTAACTGGAACTTAACATTTGCTTAGGCTTAAAGTAATCATGTACTATTAGTTTCCTAAAACAGCGGCCTTGATTTTTATTTCTGATTAGTGTTCTTGATACTCCACAACAAAGGTTCTTAACCTTTTGTATGCATAAAATCACTTGGAAGATTTGTAAGACTAGGCCATGGGCCTCATTCCAAAGTTTGAGATTCAGTAACCCCGGGTGGCCCAATAATTTTCATTTCTAACAAGTTTCTAGGACACTGATGCTGCTGGTCTGGGGACACTTTGAAAACTACTGCTTTAGAATAAGGATAATAAATATATAGCAGAAACCACACACTCAGAATCACGGCTCCAGACAGCTATTGCCAATACCATCAAAGTCTGCAAATAAGGTACAACTTAGTTACCATCTTTGCTCTAGAAACTGTCAAAAACTGTCCCAAAAAGACAAAGAAAATTTGTTTTAGAAATCAATATTTAAGACTAGAACTGGCTGACAAATGTCAGAGTAATCTGAAAACATAAAGAGAAATATAAGTCTTCAATTTAAGGTACTTGAATATATTATTTTCATTTCTGGTTCTGGATGGATTTAAGAGGTAGTTGCAGCACCTATTTTTAAATACCTGGTAAACACTCATGGGTTACAAAATTAGTCTTTCATAAATTTTACAAACCTGCTGATGGCTTAATACTTATTATCTCAACTCCTTCTGGCAAACACAATTCTTGGCTATAAACCATTTCTGAAAACAGAGTCAACTTGCTGGTACTCTGGAGATTTGCTCTGCAAGCCTCATACTTTTGTGAAAACGGAGATGGGATCTTCTCTGGAGAAGAAGAATAATGTTCTTCTGGCTGCCAAACTGCTTCAGATAATTTTGTATCTACTTTTTCATCTATAAAACATAAGAACCAAAAACTGAGGCAGAGGAACCCTGTAAATATTACAATTGCTACATTTCACAATCTAAAACTGCCTTATAATCGATAAAATAGTAAACACATTAGTACGATTCTTTACAGAAAGAAAACAAGAAAAAGCTTTTTGAATTAATTAAATAATCCATAGTTTTCACCACTTAATGAGATGGCTTTAAGAAATATGACCCAAATTATCTAATTTTGTGTAATCTGTTAACTTACACTTACTTAAAGTTACACACACACACACACACACACACACACACACACACACACACACGACTCACCCAATGAAACAGGAATTGACTTTAGATGTAAATTCCACATGTGTAATAATGAACGGTTGTCTTGAGTGCACTCTATTACAATTAGGTAGAACTTCTCAGAAAATCCATTAGGTGAGCTGCCTGTTGGTATTAATGATATTTTTCACAGTTAACATGTATAAAAGAGACAACTTGCTAAATATGCCAAGTTAAAATAACCTACCCCAAACAATTTTTACTTCAAATAAACAATGTAAAATATTTTACCAATTCATCTTTGTTAACTGCCTAACATACTGTACATAGTATTTCTCATTACATAAACATAAACAATTCTTCCTTACCTGCATTAGATAAAATGCTGTCTTTACTAAGACTTTTCTTCTCAAGGTTATTCAAAATGAAGTCTTCTTGAAAAACATGAAGCAGCTGGGTTTTTCTGCCATGCTGAATGTAAGTAAATACCAACAAAATTGACATATGTGTTATTTACCTAATGCTAAATAGCCAGAAAAATAATACTTCATAATGAGATATTTAAAGGCAGAATAAGAAGTCAAAAGTTCAGCAAAATATAAGTCTGTGGTACCTCCATTAGATTAAACAGATGAAAATAAAAAATTTAGGTAAAGATGATTACTTTCATTACAATGAGTCTTATAAGTAAGAAATAATATCCACCAATGTCTTTTATTTAGCCACAAATTACAACCTAGTTTTCTTTTCAGTGATTTTCATAACCATGGACGAGGAACCTAACACCACTTTATTAAATCTAATGGTAATATAATATTAATATTTATAATGTGTTTAAGAGTCAAAGTTTTAAAATTTATTTGATTATGAATATAGTAATGAAGATTATAATTCACTTTCTAGTTTGAAGTCTAGAAAGTAAAATGTACAATAGTATGTTACCTATTAAGTGATGAGTTAATTACTGAATCTACTTTACCTATAACTATATAGCAAATTAACAAATTATAACAATATATAGATTTTATACAAAATGCTTTCATAAACTTTTTTTAATATATCTCCCCCCAAAAAAATTAATACTTACAAGTTTGGTAATAGGATCTAATGCAATAATGCATCCTGGCCTGGCTGTTGATTGTTGACTGACGATGTCAAATACTTCACCAACATATTTCTGTTTTTTTTAAAAACAGATAATTTACTAAACAATTAAATTCATATGTAATTAAGAGTAAGTAACAAAATATCAGGCATACCAGATAAATAACAATAAAATACAAGTGGGCCTAAATACAGTCCCTTTCAACTATAACAATTCTAGGTCTCTAGTCTTAATAGGAATTAACATACAAATGTAAAAGCACTACAGCTCAGTTGGTACAGAGATAAACAAAAGCAATGCTTGAAAACTGTTAAGAAAAAAAATTATATACGTAAGTGTGAAAAACTGATTTAAATCTCCTGGAAGTGTTCTAAGAATTACGGCTTTTTAAGCATTAATTTTGAGTTAGGGAGGATACAGCTAAAGAAACAAGATTACATACTATTCAAATATGCTGATTTCTTGAGCCATTCAAGTCCTGACTGCTTTAGTCAAGGTCACAATGCTTAATTCAGTGGTCTATTTTCATATCATTATCATACTTGCTTTATCAGCAGCATTTGATCTTGGTGATCATTCCTTTTCCCTCTTTGAAATGTTTTTTTAATTTGGCTTCCATTATATACCACATTCACCCTTTTATTTCTACCCTACTTTTAACAGAGTGTTCCAGCATTCAATCTTTCTGTTTTTTGACTTTCACTGTAGGTTTGGGAGTACATAAGCAACTGTGTCATATAGGTTAACTCAAGGGCTCTGTTGTACAGATTATTTCATCACCCAGGTACTAAGCCTAGTACCCAATAATTTTTTCTGATCCTCTCCCTCCTCCCACCTTTCACCCTGAAGAAGGCCCCAGTGTCTGCTGTTCCCTTTGTGTTCATGAGTTCTCATCATTTAGCTCCCACTTATGAGAACATGCAGTATTTGGTTTTCTATTCCTGTGTTAGTTTGCTAAGGATAATGGCCTCCAGCTCCACCCATGTTCCTGCAAAATACACTTCATTCTTTTTTATGGCTACACAGTATTCCATGGTGCGTATGTGCCACATTTTCTTACTCTAGTATGTCACTAATGGGCATTTGGGTTGATTCTATGTTTTTGCTATTGTGAATAATGCTGCAATGAACATTCGCATGCATGTGCCTTTATCATAGAATGATTTATATTCCTCTGGGTATAAAGCCAGTAATGGGATTGCTGGGTTGAAGGGCAGTTCTTGTTTTTAGCTCCTTGAAGAATCACAGTTCTGCCTTCGACAATGGTTGAATTAATTTACACTCCCGTCAACAGTGTATAAGTGTTCCCTTTTCACTGCAACCTCACCAGCATCTGTTTTTTGACATTTTAATAACAGCCATTCTGACTGGTGTAAGATGGTATCACATTGAGGTTTTGATTTGGATTTCTCTAATAATCAGTGATATTGAGCTTTTTACCATGTTAGTTGGCCACATGTGTGTCTTCTTTTGAAAAGTGCTCATGTCCTTTACCCACTTTTTAACGGAGTTGTGTTTCTCTTTTCAATTTGTTTAAGTTCCATATAGATACTGGATATTTAGACCTTTCTCAGATGCACAGTTTGCAAATATTTTCTCCTATTCTGTAGGTTGTCTGTTTACTCTGTTATGATTGCTTTAGATGTCTTTGTCATGAAATCATTGCTCATTCCTATGTCCAGAATGGTATTGCCTAGGTTGTCTTCCACAATTTTTAGAGTTTTAGGTTTTACATTTGAGTCTTTAATCCATCTTGAGTTGATTTCCGTATATGATGTAAGGAAGGAATCCAGTCTCAATTTTCTGCATATGGCTCGCCAATTCTGCCAGTACCATTTATTAAATAGGGAATCCTTTCCCCATTGCTTGTTTTCGTCAGGTTTGTCAAAGATCAGACAGTTGTAGGTGTGTGGTCTTATTTCTGGGTTCTCTACTGTTTTCCATTGGTTAATGTGCCTGTTTTT
Organism: Plecturocebus donacophilus; assembly: GCA_004027715.1. Classification (NCBI taxonomy): domain Eukaryota; kingdom Metazoa; phylum Chordata; class Mammalia; order Primates; family Pitheciidae; genus Plecturocebus; species Plecturocebus donacophilus. Next base: position 17,501 of record PVKP010032805.1, on the reverse strand, counting down.
GTACCAGTACATTGCTGTTTTGGTTACTGCATCCCTGTAGTATAGTTTGAAGTCAGGTAACATGATACCTCAAAGCTTTGTTCTTTTTGTTTAGGATTGCCTTGGCTACTCAGGCTCTTTTTTTTTTTTTTTTTGGTTCTATATGAATTTTTAAAAAGGTTTCTCTAGTTCTGTGAAGAATGTTGTTGGTAGTTTGATAGGAACAGCATTGAGTCTGTAAATTCCTTTGAGCAGTATGGCCATCTTAATGATACTGATTCTTCCTATCTATCAACATAGGATGTTTTTCCAATGTGTTTGTGTCCTCTTTGATTTCTTTGAGCAGTGTTTTGTAATTCTCATCAGAGAGATCTTTCACCACCCTGGTTAGCTGTATTCCTAGGTATTTTATTCTTTTTGTGGCAGTTGTGAATGGGACTACCTTCCTGAATTGGCTCTTGGTTTAGCTGTTTGTGGTGTATAGGAATGCTAGTGTTTTCTTTTATATTGATATTTGTATCCTGAAACTTTACTGAAGCTGTTCATCAGATCTAGGAGCTTTTGGGTCAAGGAAACACGAACCTAGAAGTCGGGATCCGGAAGAAGATCGAACATGATATGATGATGAAAGCCAGCAGCAGCCTGCCCAAGAAGCTGACACTACTGAAGGCCCAGCCAAGAACAGGGCAGCTGCCATCACCTCCTTCAACAAGGCGCCTTCCTGAGGACGCTGGCCCAGCGTCTAGATACAGAAACATGTCATGTTCAAACAGTGATAGTTTTACTTCCTCTCTTCCTATTTGGATGCCATTTCTTTCTCTTTCCTGATTGCTCTGGCTAGCACTTCCAATACTATGTTGAATAGATGTGGTAAGAGAAGGCATTCTTGTTTTGTGTCAGTTTTCAAGTGGAATGCTTCCAGCTTTGGCCCATTCAGTATTATGTTGACTGTGAGCTGGGTATAGATGACTCCTATTATTCTGAGGCATGTTCCTTCAATATCTAGTTTATTGAGAATTTTTAACATGAAGGAATGTTGAATTTTATCAAAAGCCTTTTCTGTATCTATTGAAATAATTATGTGGTTTTTGTCTTCAGCTCTTTATGTGATAAATCACACTTAATTTTCCTATATTGAACAAAACCTGCATCCCAGGAATTAAGCCTACTTGATCACTGTGGATTAGCTTTTTGATGTGCTGCTGAATTTGGTTTGCCAGTATTTTGTCAAGGATTTTTGCATTGATATTCATAAAGAATACTGGGCTAAAGTTTTCTTTTTGTGTGTGTGTGTCTGCCAGATTTTGGTATCAGGATAATGCTGGCCTCAAATAATTAGTTGGGGAGGAGTCTCTCCTCCTCAATTTTTTGAAATAGTTTCAGTAGGAGTGGTACCAGCTCTTCTTTGTACATCCAGTAGAATTCAGCTATGAATCTCTCAGATCCCAGGCTTTCTTTTGTTGGTGGTGGTAGGGTATTTATTACTGATTCAATTTCAGAGATCCCATTGGTTTGTTCAGGGAATCAACTTCTTCCTGGATCAGTCTTAGGAGGGGGTATGTGTCCAGGAATTTATCCATTTCTTGTAGTTTTTATAGTCTGTGTGCATAGAGGTGTTAATAGTAGTTTCTGATTATTGTTTTTATTTCTTTAGAGTCAGTGGTAACATCCCCTTGGTAATTTCTAATTGGGTTTATTTGGATCTTCTCTCTATTTTATTAGCTTAGCTAGCAACATATCTTATTAATTTTTTCAAAAAACCAACTCCTGAAATTGTTGATTTTTGAATGGTATTTTGTGTCTTGATTTCCTTCACTTCATCTCTGATTTTGATTATTTCTTATCTTCTGCTAGGTTTGGGTTGATTTGTTTTTCCTTCTCTAATTCTTTCAGTTGTGATGTTATTAATTTGAGATTTTTCTAACTTTTTGATGTAGACATTTTAGTACTATGAATTTCCGTCTTAACACTGCCTTAGCTGTGTCCCAGAGATTCTGGCATGTTATATCTTTATTCCTATTACTTTCAAAGAACTTCTTAGTTTCTGTCTTAATTTCACTATTTACCCAAAAGTCATTCAGGAGCATGTTTTTAATTTCCATGTAATTGTATGATTGAAGCTATTTTTAAAATCTTAACTTCTATTTTAATTACTCTGTGGTCCAACAGAGTGTTTGGCAGGATTTGGTTCTTTTGCATTTGCTGAGGATTGCTTTATGTCCAATTCTGTGGTCCAATTTAGAGTATGTGCCATGTGGCAATGAAAGGAATATACATTCTTTTGTTGGGTGGAGAGTTCTGTAGAGGTCTATCAGATCCATTTGGTCCAATGCTGAGTTCAAGTCTTGAATATCTTTGTTAACTTTCTGCCTTGATGATCTGTCTAATACTGTCAGTGGAGTGCTGAAGTCTCCCATTATTGTTGTGTGGGAGTCTATATCTCTTTGTAGGTTTCTAAGTTGCTTTATGAATCTGTGTGCTTCTGTGTTGATTGCATATATATTTACCATAGTTAGGTCTTCTTGTTGAATGACCCCTTTACCACTGTGTAATGCCCTTCTTTGCCTTTTTTAAAATCTTTGTTGGTTTAGACTCTGCTTTGTCTGAAATTAGGATGGCAACCCTGCTTTTCTCTGATTTTCATTTACTTGGTAGATTTTTCTCCATCCCTTCATTTTGAGCCTATGGGTGTCATTACACGTGAGACGAGTCTCTTGAAGACCACATACCATTGGGTCTTGCCTTTTTTTAAAATCTAGCTTGCCACTTATACCTTGTATGTGGGGCATTAAGCCTGTTAACATTCAAAGTTAGTACTGATATGTGTGGATTTTTATTGTGTTGTTAGCTGGTTATTATGCTAGCTTGTTTGTGTGGTTGCCCTATAGTGTAACTGGTCTGTGTATGTAAGTGTGTTTTTATATTAGGTGGTAGTGATCTTTCCATTCAATATTTAGTACGCCCTTCAAGACCACTTGTAAGGCAGGTCTGGTGGTAGCAAAATCCCTCAACATTTGTTTATCTAAAAGGGATCTTATTTCTTCTTAGGAAGCTTAGTTTGGCTGGATATGAAATTCTTGGTTGAAGGCTTTTTCTATTTTAGGATGTTGAATATAGGTCTTCAGCCTCTTCTGGAGAAATATGGAACACTTCACAGATCTGCATGTCACCCTTGCACAGGAACCATGCTCATCTTCTCTGTATTATTCCAATTTTAGTGTACGTGCTGCTGAAGTGAGCACACATTCAATCTTTCTATCACTTCTTAAGATGGTATCTTAAGAACTGGAGTGCAGTGGTGTGAATCTTGGCTCACTGCAACCTCTGTCAACCAGGTTCAAGTGATTCTCCTGCCTCATCCTCCCGAGTAGCTAGGACTACAGGTGCCTGACGCCGTATCTGGCTAATTTTTGTATTTTTAGTAGATGAGGTTTCACCACGTTGTCCAGACTGGTCTCAAACTTCTGACCTCAAGCGATCTGCCTGCCTTGACCTCCGTAAGTGCTGGGATTACAGGCGTGAGCCATCACTCCTGGCCTTTCATTTCTGTTTTCAAACTATAGTCTCACTCTCAACCATCATCCACTTCCACAACCTTAAATTCTTATGCTGACAACCACTGTATATCTTCAGGCCAGACCTCCTTCTGAATTCCATATACTATCCTACTACGTATCTTGGATGTCAAACAGGCATCTCAAAATTAACATGACCAAAGTCAGACTCTTGAATTTCCCTGCCCCTCAAAACCAGCTACTTCTACATTCTCCCACATCTCAATTCACAGCAATTCTATTCTTCCTAATATTCAATCATAAACCTTTGGAGTCTCTTTTTTTCTCACACAGATACCATACCATATCCATATCTCACACACACATACCATATCCACACCATTCCTAGCTATTCAATGTTCTATAACAACATCTAGAATTTGGCCATTCTTATCATTGCTGTTACCACTTACTACATTCTAAGCCCCTTTTTTCTCTCTCCTAGACTACTAATTGGTTCCTAAATTGGTCTCTCTGGACCTACTTCTGAATCCCACATATGATCTATATACCCACCAGAGGAATATATTTAAAACCTAAATCATTTCATACCTCTTCTATGGTTTCCATGTTATTCAGAGTAAAAGCTGAAGTTACCACAATGGCCTATGAGGCTTCATATTACCTGGCCAGACTAACTTTTTTACTTTATCCCTGACTACTTTCCATCTCGCATGCTCTGCTCCAGTCACAATGATCTTCTTGCTGTTCCTTTACATACCGTGTTAGTCTGTTTTCACACTGCTATAAATAAATATCTGAGACTAGGTAATTTATAAATAAATTTTAACAGACTCAGAGTTCTGCATGGTGGGGGAGCCCTCAGGAAACTTAAAATCATGGCAGAAGGTGAAGGAGAAGTAAGCACCTTCTTCACAAGGTGGCAGGAAAGAAAGCATGCTGGGGAAACTGCCGCTTTTAAAACCATCAGATCTTGTGAGAACTTGCTCACTATCATGCGAACAGCATGAGGGAAACTGCCCCCATGATCCAATCACCTCTCACCAGGTGCCTCCCTTGACATGTGGAGATTACAATTCAAGATGAAATTTGGGTAAGCACACAGCGATAAACCATATCAATCCACCCAGGCCCCTCCCAAATCCCCTTTTCACGTTTCAAAACCAATCATGCCTTCCAAATAGTCCCCCAAAGTCTTAACTCCTTCCAGCAATAACCCCAAAGGCAAAGTCCAAAGTCTCATCTGAGACAAGGGAAGTCTCTTCTGCCTATGAGCCTGTAAAATCAAAAGCAAGTTAGTTACTTCCAAGATACAATGGGAGCACAGGCATTGGGTAAATGTTCTGTTCCAAATAAGAGAAAATGGCCAAAACAAAGGGGCCACAGGCTCCATGCAAATCCAAAACTTGGCCAGGCAGTCATTAAATCTTATGTCCCCAAATCTCCTTTGACTCCATGTCTTACATCCAGAGCAAACTGACACAGGGGTGGGTTCTCACGGACTTGGGAAGCTCTACTCCTGTGGCTCTGCAGGGTACAGTACCTGTGGCTGCTTTCATGGGCTGGCATTGAGTGCCTATGGCTTTTCCAGGCAAATGGTACAAGCTGTCAACAGCTCTACCTTTCTGGAGTCTGCAGGATGGTGGCCCACTTCTTATAGTTCCACGAGGCAATGCCCAAGTGGGGGCTCTGTAGGAGGCTCCAACTCCACATTTTTCTCTGCATTGCCCTAGTAAAGGTTCTCCATGAAGGCTCCTCCCCTGCCAGACTTCTGCCTGAACATCCAGGTGTTTCCATACACCCTCTGAAATCTAGATGGTTGCTGCCAAGCCTCAACTCTCATCTTCTGCATACCGGCAGGTCTAACACCACATGGAAGCTGCCAAGGCTTGGGGCTTGCACCCTCTGAAGCAACAGCCTGAGCTGTACCATAGACCCTTTTAGCCATGGCTGGAGCTAGAGCAGCTAGGAGGAAGGGTGCTGAGTCCCAAGGCTGCACAGAATAGCTGGGCCCTGGGCCTGGCCCATGAAACTACTTTCCCCCTTAGGCCTTTGAGCCTGTGATGGGAAGGGCTGCCATGAAGATTTCTGACATGTCCTGGAGACATTTTCCCCATTGCCTTGGCTATTAACATTCAACTCCTGGTTACTTATGCAAATTTCTATAGTCAGCTTGAATTCTTTTCCAGAAATGGGTTTTTTTTTTCTACCACATAGTCAGGCTTTATATTTTCTAAACCTTTATGTTCTGCTTCCCTTTTAAACATAAATTAACTTAAATTTCAATTTCAAACCATCTCTTTGCGAACACATACAACTAAATGCATTCAGAATAAGCCACGTAACCTCCTGAATGCTTTGCTGCTTAGAAATTTCTTCTGCCAGATAACCTAAATCATCTCTCTCAAGTTCAAAAGTTCCACAGATCTCTAGAGCAGGGACAAAAGGCTGTCAGTCTCTTTGCTGAAACTTAACATGAGTGACCTTTGTTCCAGATCCCAGTAAGTTCTTCATTTCCACCTAAGACCACCTCAGCCTGGACTTTGTTGTCAATATCACTATCAGCATTTCGGTCAAAACCATTCAGCGAGTCTCTAGGAAGTTTCAAACTTTCCCACATCTTCCTGTCTTCTTCTGAGCCCTCCAAACTGTTCCAAGCTTTGCCTATTACCAGTTCCAACATCGCTTCCACATTTTTGGGTTATCCTTATAGCAGTGCCCACTCCTGGTACCAATTATGCTGTTTTCACATTCTATAAAGAAATACCTAAGACTGGGTAATTTATAAATAAAGTAAGTTTAATTGACTCACAGTTCTGCATGGTTCAGGAGGCCTCAGGACACTTTCAATCATGGCAGAAAGCAAAGGATAAGCAAGCACCTCTTCACAGGTGTCGGAAGAGAACACACGCACAGGGGAAACTGCCACTTTTAAAACCATCAGATCTTGTGAGAACTCCCTCACTATCATGAGAACAGGATGGGAGAACTGCCCCCATGATCCATTTACCTCCCACCCAGGTCCCTCCCTCAACACATGGGGATTATAATTCAAGATGAGATTTGGGTGGGACACAGAGCCAAACTATAACACATACTAAACACGCTCTGCCCTCGGGATCTCTGAACTGGCTGTTCCTCTTTCCAAATTACTCTCCCTTTAATAAATATCTACATATCTCGCTCCCACATCTCCTTCAGATCTTCGTTCAAATGGTACCTTTTCTGTGAAATTTTTCCTGTATAGCAACTTACCTGGCAATCCCTAATTCTTCTGCAACACTGTTTCTCTCCATAGCATTTTTAATTAATACATTTTTATCTGTTTTCTTCCTATCTTCCTTTTCCAGAATATATGCTCTATGATAAAAAATGTTTATCTATTTTCTTCACATCTAAATTCCTATTACTTAAAAATGCCTAATAGAAGACCTCCCCAAAAAATATATGCATTTCTACTGTAACACTATATACTTGTGTTGGAAAACCTTGTGTTCTGCAAAATTATGCACTAAAATTAGCTTACAAAAAAACAGGACTGGAACAGATAACTGACATTTATGCAACTCTGTAAGCAGAGAATTAACAAATACATTAATTGGTAGTCAGGGAGATGGCCTAAATCTCCTAAATAGAAAGCTTGGTACAGTTGAAGGCTGCCTCTGGGGATGCTAAAAGAAAAATCAACAAAACCTAATTCTTGCCTGTTGAATGTTATAAGACAATGTAGTTAGAAGGTTGCTATTAGATGGGTATGAGAAGAAATGTAGCCTGTCATAAGGCAAAAGCCTTGCAATAGTACTCAAAGAACTCTTGCCTGAACCGGAAGCAAGCTAAGGGGCTGTTCCCTTTCATGCTTAAGATTAAAATTCTATTCCTGTTGTCCCAGCTCCTCTTGCCTATAAAATAACTGCAGATGGGCCAATATAATTTCCAGAATCTACTTTCTTTCAAAGAGTGAAAGAAATGGTTTCCTTTTAAAGGCGCTTAGAATCATTATAAGAGTACAACACAAATGTGAAAAAATAAAACAAAGATACAAATGCTTATTATAAATTATAGGCCACAATTCTAGAATATGCCCAATAAATATAAAGTGTCTAAAAACATAATATTATATACTTAAGCTGTTTTAAAAGACATTACTTACAGAAATTTCAGGGTTAGAAAGCTCAGATAAAAGTTTCTTAGCATCAATAACTGCTTCATATAATCTCAGATATTGTCCATCACTGGCTACAAAGCATGCACTAGGAGAGTTGCAGTATGCACCTAGAAAGTATTTACAAATATTAAAATTTCACCCTTTTATGATAATGTCAGCAAATCTTAATTACTGAAATAAATGCCAGAATACTTACCAAGACAATAACTGGGTATAAGAGTGGGTAGCCATGCCACATTGGAAAAGGCAGAAACATGAAGAGAATTAATCCGGGCAAGCTCAGAAACTCCTCCAGAAAAAGACAATGGCCCAACTGGGTCAACCCTCCAAAGAATAAGCTCACTGTAAACTGCATTGGGATCCTGAAATGCCATGTCAACAGTGCTTTTACTTTGTTGTGTCAAAGAGCAGTCTTCAGTGTTTAAAGCATCAAAAGGTTGCTTTGGGTTATCAACATCTGGTGTCCTTAATGCATTATGGTGTGAAGTTGTCAGCAATAATGGTAACACTGAGTGGCAAGCTAAATCATTAAGATGAAAACGATGACCACAATATCTGGATTTGTGGGAAATACTGAGAACAGTAGAAAAAGCAGATTCCTCAGCAAAGCTGACCAGCCACTGATTCAGAGAACCATCAGCATGTTTTGAAATCATCATAACATTAGGGGTAAAAATACTTAATTTTAAACTATTAGATGATTTATTGTGACCAGAAGAAATAAGCATTGATGTAGAACGGGTGAGACCAGAAGGTTTTTGTTTCCCTTGCTGAATAGCCAAGTCAACATTCTTGGTACAGGCATACATCATTATGCTTTTACAAAGAGAGTTTGCATCACCTGTGGGGAAAGCTACTGGAATTCTGGAAACAAAGGACACCTAGAATAAAGAAAGTAAGTGTTGGAACATATAAAATTATATAAAGAGGTATTACAAAACAGTACCCACATAAACAGAAAGTAGTTATCTAGAAATTATAGTGGTACCTGTACTTGGCGAAACATACCAGGCTGGTATTCATCCAGCCAATCCACATGCCAAACTAGCAAAGAACCATCCATGGGATGAATACTAAATAGCATATCTGCATTTTTACTCCATTCAGACAGAAGTACTTCAATCTGATGGTCAATGGCAGTTGACGATAATGATGTAAAACTTGAGTTTGGTACCGTTTTATCACAGCCTAATTCCTTCTTTTCAGGATTTATTTTCAGATCATCAACACCATCATCCATTTCTATAAGCAAAAGAATTTACAAAGCAAGTAAATACAATCAGGCTATTACCATAAATTAAGAATTACTGAGCTTCTGGAGAGCTGAATACATGGAGGTTTCATGCCTAAGAAAAGCATGGAAGCTCCGTGCCCCTTCTGCCATACCTCACCCAACACGTCTTTTCATCTGTATCCTTTGCAATATCCTTTATAATACACAAGTAAATGTAATGGCTAATGATAATGTTCCAGAGCATGCATTGAGATCTAGTTTCTTATCTACTTTTGCCCTTGCACAGACAAAAGGAGAAAACTTGGACTTTCAAAAAATAAAAGAGTCATTTGTTACTATAACACCTACCAAGTAGTTCAATTTAAGTGTTTACCTTTGGCAGTCAGTTTCATAGCCAGCAGCAATGCCAACATAGGACTAACTGTCAACCCAGAAAAGAAACTTGCTCCATTAGGTGAACAACTGAGTCAAGTTGTGGAAGTTTCTTAATCTGACAGTGGTATATGTGCCTTTTCCTCATTTTAACAACAGAAAACCAATCCAGCATCTTTAGACCACAATAATACTTTTATTGACCATGTACTCAAGAAAGGGCCTCTTTTGCCACCTTATAATTATAAAGAGCCTGGCCGGGCGCAGTGGCTCACGCCTGTAATCCCAGCACTTTGGGAGGCCAAGCCAGGCAGATCACGAGGTCAGGAGATCAAGACCATCCTGGCTAACGTGGTGAAACCCCATCTCTACTAAAAATACAAAAAATTAGCTGGGCATGGTGGCACATGCCTGTAGTCCCAACTGCTGGGGAGGCTGATGCAGGAGAATCACTTGAACCCAGGAGACAGAGGTTGCAGTGAGCCAAGATTGTGCCTCTGCACTCCAGCCTGGGTGACAGAGTGAGACTCCATCTCAAAAAGAAAAAAAATAATAAAGAGCCTACAGATATAATTTATAGCCAGATTGTTATATATTCTGGTGTAGAGCCTTTTCTTAGTGAAATCTGGCGATGTCACCAAAATGGTTAAAGTCACAGCCACTACAGAGTTAGTCTAGTCATCGAATATGAAGGAGATTCTATTCAGTGGATCAGCATCAAACTTGTACTTTGATCCACTTGAGCCATTAAGTATTCCCTAGTGTACAATATGCCCAGATCTGCATAATGAAGAAGACTCTTTTTATTTTTAATAAGTATATATTTTTCTTCAGATTATGTTTTATTTCTTTGCCTTGAATTTGAGAAACATAAAATGCTCTAGTAAAAGTAATAAAATTAGTACAAACACACATACAAAAATAATCTTTATAAATGCATTCAAGATGAAAAACATTACAGTTTTCATATTAATAAGAAATGGGCTCCCCATTAAAAGTAACTTTGCTCCAGGAAAATAAGATCACTGGAGTTAACTGAGTAATCAGTAGCCATAAAGGACTGAGTCAGTGGATAACTGCTAGAAGACATAATATTAAACTGAAAATAAGTAAACTGGCGTCTCAACCTGGATTATATACATTTAACCACTCAGCTAACCTTTAGTAACACACAACACTTTTCTGGACCTCAGTTTTGCTCATGCTAAAATGAGGAAATTGGAATTGAGACTATAACTGGAACTGAGTTTTAAAAATATATTATTTGAGTGTATTTTATGCTTTCTTCAAAGTACCAAGTTTATCCAAACCTCAGTATGCTACACTAGTTATCCTCTAGGGATATGGACTTGTAACTGTTATGACATCTTAAATAAACCATTTCAAGGGAAAACACTTAGGGTGCCAATTTCCAGGTTTCCTGCAATACCTTAGTAATAAAAAATAAACTGTATACCAACTAATCAATACAGGTAAATATGTATGTTCTTTCTTCTTTCAAAAATCCCAGACCTTACACCCTCCCCCAATTCCTGTTTAGCAATATAGAGCCTTTCTCTAAAGAGATATATATTTTACAAGTTTTGACTATTTACCAGATTTAAAAAGTAAGTCAAGATATACAAATCCATAAGAAAAAAAAAATAACTCAGTAGGAAATTAGACAAAGGGTATTAAAAGCCAAGCCACAGGAGGGCTAAAATACTATAAAAGATATTTTGCTTAATTTGCATCAAGAAAATGCAAAGTAAAACAAGATGTCCATTGTCCCCTTAACTGACAAAAAAAAAAAAAAAAGTAATATAATGAAAACATACAGTGTTGATGAGGATGTAAAACATCATTCAGATACACTTAGAGAAAGTATAAACTGATAAAACATTTCTGGAGGGCAATTTGGCAGAAGTTATCGATATTTAAAATTGGTACACTCCCTAGAAATCAATGTTACAGAAAAATTCATACAAAAATGAAAAAGACATGTCATTGTACCTAGGATAATGAAAAACAATTTATATCAATTTAAATGACTATCAGTAAAAGAACTGTTAGATATTTCTCTTCGACATGGAATACTCAGCAGCTGTTAAGTACAATGAAATGAAAACCTGCCCATTACTGACTGAATTAAAACAAAGTGCAAACCATGTGTGATGGCTCACACCTGTAATCTCAGCACTCTGGGAGGCCCAGGCAGGTGGATCACCTGAAGTCAGAAGTTTAGAGACCAGCTTGGCCAAAATGGTGAAACCCTGTCTCTACTAAAAATACAATAATTAGCCAGGCATGGTGGCAGGTGCCTATAATCCCAGCTACTACTAGGGAGGCAAAGGCAGGAGAATTGCTTGAATCTGGGAGGTTGAGGTTGCAGTGAGCCAAGATTGTACCATTGCACTCTAGCCTGGGTAACTGAGAGAGATTCTGCCTCAAAACCAAAAACAAAGTGCAGAACATTATTTCTGTATAAAAATGAACACCCATAGTACAAATTTTAAGCATCTGTATTAGATTTTTATATGAAGATAAGAAAAGAATCAAACTGGAAGGATACTCATCAAACTCATCAAACTTAACTTTATAACTATCTGTGTACCTGTTTTTCTTCCCTAATGATCATGAACAATCTTGAAATTAAAACAAAACTTTTTTAAAAAAACAAACACATTTATGAACCACAGACTGTCGCAGAGATGGCTAGTTGCCCACCACTGATTCTTATTTCCTATTTCTCAGTATATAAAGACTATACAGTCAGGAACTACATGGCCCTGTGACTAGTTTTTGCCAGTTGAATGTCAGTATAAGTGATACGTGTCAATTCTGAGTCAAGGTAGTTAAGAAACAGCTATGCTTTCTTTCTCTCTGCCTCTCTAAACCAACTGAAGGCCAAAGGCAGAGAAATTTAAGGTCCTAGTTCCCATGCTTCTGAAACTTTAATGTACATACAAATCATCTGGAAATTTCATTAAATTGCAGATTCTGGTTTGGTAGGTCTATGTGGACCCTGAGACATGCACTTCTAACAAGCTCCCGAGTAACTCCAATGCTGCTCATCTACAGATAGTCCTTTAAATAGGAAAGTCCTAAGGACTGACAAAACCAGAATAATGAGAACCTTGAGCCCTTAAATCACCATGTGAAAGAAAGCTACCAGGAACAGAAATACCTACACTAGATTATTAAATAAGCTAGCTAGTCCATATTTGTATCATGTCATTGAAATTTTGGAGTTTATTTCCTACAGGTGGTTAGTTTTACCCTAATACGAACATGTTTGTTATTTTGAACAAAACTTTAAATTTTTCTTTTTTCTTAAAATTTTACCTTCATCCGATTTTACATCTGCCTGATTAGAATCTTCTGCACTGCCCTCAGAAGATGGTTGTTCAAAACTTTTTCTAAGTTGCTGTAAAAAAACTTCCATGGACAAAGTAAAATGTAGTTCTTTATTATTTAGCCAGTGTACAACAAAAGGTCCAGTCTTCTCTTCATTTTCATTTAGACTCAGGGATGTAATAGATGGAAGAAGTGGAATGTCTGTAAGAGAAAAAAAGATTATAAAATTAAAATTTTTACCTTCTAGCATATAAAACATCCATGTTTCATATTTTTATTACTATTTATATTTTGTCTGAAAGTCTATTCCTTTCATTTTTTAATTTTATTTTAAGATTTTTTTAAGACTATTTTTAGAGTAGTTTTAGCTTCACAGCAAAATTCCAAGGTACAGCCATATTTCCCATCCTACACATGCATAGCTTCCCACATTATCAACCTCTACTACCAAAGTGGTACATTTGGCCAGTCATGGTAGCTCACACCTGTAATCCCAGTACTTTTGGAGGCTGAGTTGGGTGTATCACCTGAGGTCAGGAGTTCGAGGCCAGCCTGGCCAACCTGGTGAAATCCCGTCTTTACTAAAAACACAAAAATTAGCTGGGCATGGTGGTGGGCGCCTGTAATCCCAGCTACTCAGGAGGCTGAGGCTGGCGAATCATTTGAACCCAGAGTTGGAGGTTGCAGTGAGCTGAGATTATGCCATTGCACTCCAGCCTGGAGGAAAAAGCAAGACTCTGTCTTGGAAAAAAAAAAATAAAACACCAAAGTGGTACATGTATTACAATTGAAGAATCTACACTGATACATCACTATCACCCAAAGTCTATAGTTTATCTTAGGGCTCATTCTTGCTGTTGCACATTCTATAGGTCTGAACAAATTTATAATAATATTTCATTTATCTTTAAATCTCTGGAATATATTTTATTTAATCTCTGAATAAAATTTCCACCTGGGGCTGGTCATAGAGTGGGGAGAGGATGTGTCGGTCAGCAAGAGATCTGTTGCTGAAGAGAGAAGCATCAACAGCAGCAGGCTAGCTCAAAAGAATAACCCTGAAGTCTATGTGGGATTTTCCAATCTCCTAAATCAAGTATCCAGAAAATCAGGGAAGAGGGATAGAATTCATATTTATGGTAGTAGGTAAATCTGGACTGGGAAACTTCAAGTTAATCAACTCATTCCTCACAGACTTGTATTCTCCAGAGTATTCAGATCCTTGTCATAGAATTAGAAAGACTACGCAGGTGGAACTATGCAAAGTTTTAATCAAAGAAGATGGTGTGTTCAGTTGCTGCTCACAAGAGTTGATATCCCAGGATTTAGAGTTGCAGTTAATAGTAATTGTTGGTTACTAACTACACTGATAGTAAATTTGAAGACCACCTAAAAGGAGAATTGTGATAAAACAGATATCAGATGCCTGATAACAGGGTGCAGTGTTGTTTATACTTCACCGCTCCTTCAGGACATGGACTTAAACCACTGGATACTACGTTTATGAAGCTTTTGCTTGAAAAAGTGAGTATCATCCCACATACTGCCAAAGCAGACATGCTGATACCAGAGAAATGCCAACAGCTTAAAAACAGATAAAGAAATCCAAGAACATAAAATTAAAATATATGAATTTCCAAAAACACATGAAGAAAATAACCTTTTAAAAAGATAAAGGACTGGTTGGGTACAGTGGTGCATGTCTGTAATTCCAGCACTCTGGGAGGAAGGGGCAGGCAAATCACTTGGGGCCAGGTGTTTGAAACCAGCCTGGTCAACATGACAAAACCCCATCTCTACTAAAAATACAAAAATTAGACAGGCATGGTGGCATGTGCCTATATCCTAGCTACTTGGGAGGCTGAGTCACAAGAATCACCTGAACTCAGAAGGCAGACGTTGCAGTTAGCTATCAGCCACTGCACTCCAGATTACCAGATTAAGTAATTCTGTGAGTAAGTTTAAAGCTGAACTAAAATTCTACCTTGGACAAACAGCTATCGCCAGGCTTGCCTGGGTGACAGCCAAACTCTGTCTCCAAAAACAAACAACAACAAAAAAAAAAAAAAAAAAAAAAGACTGTTTACTTCTTGCTGTGGTAGGCAGTAATACTACCATTGAAGTTAAATGGCAAGAGTCAGAAGAAGGCAGTATCCTGGGAGTGTTGCTGGTGTTGAAAATGGTGAACAGGCCGGGCACAGTGGCTCACGCCTGTAATCCCAGCACTTTGGGAGGCTGAGGTGGGTGGATCACAAGGGCAGGAGATCAAGATCAGCCTGACCAAGATGGTGAAACCCCGTCTCTACTAAAAATACAAAAAAATTAGCTGGGCCTGGTGGCAGGCCCCTGAATCCCAGCTACTCGGGAGGCTGAGGCAGAGAACTGCTTGAACCTGGTGGGGCAGAGGTGCAATGAGCTGAGAAAGTGCCACTGAACTCTAGCCTGGGTGACAGAGTGAGAATCCAGCTAAAAAAAAAGAAAGAAAGAAAGAAAGAAAATGGTGAACACTGTAATTTTACAATTCTAAGGAATAAAGAACACACATGTAAGACTTGAAAGATAGCCCCGATAATGCCCATTATGAAAACTACAGAAGCAGAAAACTGGTAGCTGATTTACAATGGAGTTGATAACAGCAAGAATAAAGGGCAGCTTACTAAGAGCCCTCTGGCACAAATGGAATAGGAAAGAAGAGAGCATGCAGCTAAAATGAAGAAGATGGAGATGCATATAAAGCAGGTGTTCAAGATGAAGGTCAGAGAAAAAGTTCAAAAACTGAAGGACTCTGAAGCTGAGCTCCAACGGTGCTAAGAACATAAAGGAATTTAGAAGAATAGCACAAAGAATTGGAGGAAAAACATTCGGTTTTAGGATGAGAAAGCAAACTGGAAAGCCCAACTCAACAACTTATTTTATTTTATTTATTTTTCTTTCTTTCTTTCTTTCTTTCTTTTTTTTATAAAGATGGGGTTTCACCATGATGGCCAGGCTGGTCTTAAACTCCTGACCTCAGGTTATCCACCCACATCGGCCTTGCAAAGTGCTAGGATTACGGCGTGAGCCACCGCGCCTGGCCAACAACTTATCTTATAACAGAACTCTTCAAGACCCCTGGAAAAGACCAATAAAAAGTGAACATCTTTTAAACCTCTACTGATCACCAGTTATGCATTAGTTGCCAATACCAGCTTGGACATCAGTGTTAGACGGATCTGTTTTATCAATCTCCACCAGTGTTATCCATAATGAATTTAACATGACAAACTTTTGTTGTTACTGTTCTTGATGGAGATTATGATGCCTTAAATTGTCTAGGGTGTTGTACACTTAGAAAGTAACAGTTCTACGTACATTTCCTACATTTTCCTTTTTGTCTTTTATTGAACAGATATCCTTAATTTAATGCAAGATAACATTTTACTGCTATACAATCAGGTCTTGGTGGCATAATTGTTTACAGGATATTCCAAAATAAAAGGATGCTGCAAGGTTTTCAGTGAGGATAAACTGCCGTAATACAATGCAAACTAAGTTTTTTCTATGATAATTATAATACAAAGGTTCCAGTCAATGTAGCATACGCAATAATGTAATTATATATACTAATACAATATGTAACATATTAGTTTTAAATAACAAATTTATTATTTATTTTAAGTATATTCATTTTAAATAAATGTATTTAAAATATTTAAAATAAATTTTTAAATAAAATTTATTTTATTGTTTAAATAAAATTTTTAATTTTTAGGGAGAGAGATCCAAGATGGCCACGTAGCTGCAGCTCAGGATTGTAGCTCCCAGTGAAAGCGCAGATAGTGAGTGGATGCCGCAATTGCAGACGAATTTTTGATGCCCACAAACTGGGAGATTCCCGGCGAAGGAGCCACACGGGTCGCCAGCGCGACTCTTTTGGCCGGCGCAGCTCTTCTCAGTGTGGAGTATACGGGACTGGGTGCCTAACTTTTAGTCGGGCTCGGCTGGTCCCATCTCCACAAGGAGAACAGCAATTGGAAGCGCTGAGGACCGAGAACAAGCACAGCTGAACCCGGGAAGGCCCAGCTCTGTGGGGAAGGGGCGACCCCAAAGGAAAACTAAGAAACAGAAAAAACATCACCAACAAGCCGGACGTCCACTCAGAGACCCAATCTGAAAGTCGGCAATTACAAAGACGACAGGTGGATAAATCCACAAAAATGGGAAGAAACCAGTGCAAAAAGGCTGAGAACACCCGATATCAGAATGCCTCTCCTCCTACAGGGGATCGCAGCTCCTCATCAGCAAGAGAACAAAGCTTGACGGAGGATGAGTGTGAGGAACTCACAGAATCAGGCTTCAGAAGGTGGATAATAAGAAACTTCCGTGAGCTAAAAGAACATGTTCTAACCCAATGCAAAGAAACTAAGAACCTTGAAAGAAGATTTAATGAAATGTTAACGAGAATGGACAACTTAGAGAAGAATATAAGTGAATTGATGGAGCTGAAAAACACGAGAACTTCGTGAAGCATGCACAAGTTTCAACAGCCGAATTGACCAAGCAGAAGAAAGGATATCAGAGGTCAAAGATCAACTCAATGAAATAAAACGAGAAGGCAAGATGACAGAAAAAAGGGGAAAAAGGAATGAACAAAGTCTCCAAGAAATATAGGACTATGTGAAAAGACCTAATCTACATTTGATAGGTGTACCTGAATGTGAAGAAGAGAACGAATCCAAGCTGGAAAATACTCTTCAGGATATTATCCAGGAAAACTTCCCCAACCTAGCAAGGCAGGCCAATATTCAAGTCCAAGAAATACAGAGAACACCACAAAGATATTCCTCAAGAAGAGCAACCCCAAGGCACATAATCGTCAGATTCACCAGGGTTGAAATGAAGGAGAAAATGCTAAGGGCAG